>JAUCNO010001398.1:2492839-2531931 GCA_032353835.1 Enteromius viviparus | reverse complement strand
CTTCTAGTCTAGCTAACCTGACTGAATTTGATGCAAATTTATAGTGAAATTGAATTAAGTATAATCAGACATACATCTGTCTGCGAACAGCAGCAAATAAAAAAAGTCATGATTTAGATTTACATCAGGGAGACTTTTGGCAACTGTTTGCCATATTAACAAATGCAGACAACAGCAGTGAGGGAACAAAGATCAATGAGACATAGATATGATATGTTATGAAAAATATAATAGTAAATAATACATATTATAGCAAAAAAAAAAAAATTATAACTAATAATAAATAAAAACTAACCTTGTAATGGCTGAGAGGTACAGTACGCATCAGTACAGCTCTGTTGTGTTGTTTTAATAACTATTCATTAGACAAATAATTCTCATCACAGCAGCAGGTGTAAAAAAGATATTTCTTGGCCATTTGGCCTGGTTACTACAAGACATTAGTGCAAGGCCAAGAGAAAAGTAAAGGGCAGATTGTATGTTAAGACCTTTACAACCTCCTGTAGTGAATCTCCCCAAAGGGCCGTGAGTGGCTTTTACACAACAACTACTGTACCTTCACCTAGAGCAGGAACATTGTCCCAGGACACATATGATGTTTGTCTTTCACATGAATGCACGTTTGAATGAATAGAGGAATGATTAAATGAATTAATACTAATAATATAAATTAAGTGCTGTATTCTTAAATATTTCTAAAATAAACACAAGCAATTATGTCATCTTTTTGAGATGACATCATAGTATGTGTGGTGTAGGATTGTTATTCTGCAGAGAATGAAAAGCAGCAAATCTATTTAGCTTTGTTCACAGCTGCACTGACAGATATCTTACACAATTTGTCTGCTAGCCTTAAGTAAGTGTGATATCTGTACCAAAATTGAAAAGCTGTAGCTACATTTATTTTCTTAGACAGGTTGTTAGCTCAACATACATAATGCTAACATTTGTTTAGCTTAAAAGCAAATCCCTTTGACTGAGCACACAGGGCCTCACAGCTTGACAGGCAAGTCTAATGACTGTGATGATTAATTGAAGCCCTAAGGACAGTTTTTTTCAAGAAGGGGCCTATCAGTCTAACCCGCAGATTCTCACCCGTCGCAACCAGAAGCAAGTCGATGAACTGTAATTTTTTTAGAGGCACTGCTAATAGCTTCTGTAGAATTCTAGAACTGAGTGATATAAAACAAAAACGTATATTTAACTATCATATAAAGTCAATGCATGTTAGATATAATTCAGCATACACACACACACACACACACACACACACACAGTTGTGCTCATAAGTTTACATCCCCCTTGCAGAATATGCAAAATGTTAACTGCAAAATAAGAGGAATCATGAAAACTGCATGATTTTATTTAGTATTGTTCTGAATAAGCTATTTCACACAGCAGAACTGCACAAGACAAAATAATAACTGAATTCATAAAAATGACCACATTCAAATGTTTACATAAGCTTGAATCTTAACACTATGTGTCATTTCTTGGATGAACCATGACTCTTTTTATATTTTGTGATAGTTGTTCATGAGTCCCTTGTTGCCTCTGAGTAGTTCAACTGCCTGCTGTTCTTCAGAAAAATCCTCCAGCTCCTGCATATTCTTTGTTTTTTTAGTATCTTCTGCTTATTTGAAACCTTTCCAACACTGAAAGTATGATTTTAAAATTCATCTTTTAACACTGAGGACAGTTGAGGGGACTCATACATAACTATTACAAAAGGCAAAAAATGTACTGATGCTGAAGAAGGTCACACAATGCATTAAGAGACACATGGTGTAAACTTTTTAAACTGGTGAGGGTAAATTGTACTTATTTTGTATTTTAAGAAACATGAAAGCATTTATATAGCTTATAAAGTCCAGTACTAAATTTAAAAATATGAAAATAAGAAGAACTTACATATAATCATCAAAAGTTTACATCCCCAGACTCTTAATGCATTGTGTTAACTTCTTGGGTGTGGAAATAATACAAGAAAAAAAAATTGCTTTTCATTACTTTTATCTTTACTTAAAATGTAACCCTGTTGTTTATGTAGTTGCATCAACATGAAATCCCTTAGTTTAACAGAAACAAAAGTTTGGAATTTGTCTGGAAGACAAATTATATTTACTTTCCCAAAATGTCTCTTTAGAAGATTAACTTCATCTATCAAACAAAAGAAAATGCATTGCATGCTTAGTGTTTCCATACTGTAACACTTGTAGCTGTAAGTAAGTCAAATTGTCTTGACTCAACTGGATTTCATACTCCTTTCGGAGATGTTATCAGAAAGTGGTGCTCTAAAAGCCTGCTCACAAGGTCTACATTTATCCAGCCTATCACCTCTGTCCAAAGATTACTAAAATGTTTACATGTTCATTAATCCCGAATTTCCGCTAATGGATCATTGACAATAACATTACACCCCCACCAGCAAAGCCCTTCAGCTTAGTGCCAAACAGCTACAAATGGACACACAATAACATCCTTCCCCGTTAGCATGCCATGCTAGCAGAAAATCAGTGTTCATTCAAATATCCTTTATTATTACACGGCTGGAACAGTCTTTATATTTACATTGGCAGAGACATCTACGACTCACAATTCCGTGACACCAGCATTTTTGTGTAGACGAAGGCTACACAAAAGGAGGAAACAAGAGAGAAAGAAATCTCTGGCTGGTTGGCTACTGATAAATGGAGGCCATCTGATGCTTGAGAGATATAAAAGAGCCTGGTGAAGTACCCGCACCTGTCAAACCTTATTGAGTGAGTGTAATTTAGTGCAAAGGTACATTGTAGGATGACTTTATATATTACTCAGAGCCAGCGATCAGAATCATTCATCAGTCCACGTTTCCGAAGGTATAGACAAAGGGTTCTGTAGACCTTACTCAAGACATATGATGCTCTCTGCTGCCCTTGCGGGTTGGCAGAGATGGCCATATTCAAGACAGATGCCTGTTTCTTAGACGCCTAAGTGCTCCTAAGGACGACTAAAAAAAAAAATACACACAATCCAACTGGTGGAAGAGTAAGTGGGAGGGGGTGATGGGGAAAAGAATTGTGGACTTATCTTTGAAATTAAATCAAATTGCAGTCCCAAGGACAAATGAAGACACAGTAATGAATGGAAGATTTCATGTACTCAAAGGAAGAGGGACAAGCGTCAAGGGTTTATTGACATACCTCATGACCTTTTCTCATTTAGTTTTCTTTTGTCGAGCTAGTCAAGCAAAATAATAGAAAATGCTTCCTTTATTATATGCACACATAAATAATATTATTTGCAATAAAGATCAACAAAAGCACAGCTAACACTGTTCGGCATCCATACTTTAATGCTTTATAAATTACATCCATAAAATGCACATCTAACACAAACCTACATTTTGCTTGTTATCATTATAGTGTGAAGCTCGGCGAATGCACTAAACCATTAATACTGCCGGGTTCTAATAAAATAAAGGTCAATTAGAATTCTTTTGTCTAGAATTCTGTTGTCTGTCTGAGCTGGAAGATGTGGACAAAAAGCTCTGTAAAAAGCCAATCTCTCCAATTTGAATCTGCTTGAGAAATGTGAGTCATTTTTTCTCCTCTGTCTAGCTAATAGCAGTATTACATCTTTTCAGAGACAGGGAGAAGTGATACAGTGAAAACTGTAATTAAAATGTCTAATTGGCATATTTCATAGAATGAAGTAAATTACCAGAGCCTCAGCAAATAATTGAAAAACAAAGCAATTACCTTCCGTGGGCCCCATTCACTAAGATAATTGCAGGGGAATGACTCCGGCATATGAAAACAGGATCATTCTGCCTGCCTCCCTATGGAGTACTGCAGTGCTCACATCTACCTTTCCACTCATAAGAGTAATTTCCACTGCTTGATTCTTCATAATTGTCACAAACACTTTATTTAAAGGGCAATTTACAGTGGCTTTACAACTATATGTCTGATGCATACAGTATATGGGACACTTATGACACAACATGGCATGGAATGAATTTCATGCTATTTGCTGTGTGTGCTATGGCATGGAAAGAATTTTTTTCAAAAACAAAATGACTGGTTTAACACATGACCAAAACCATTGCATTTCATTAAGGTAAATAGTTCAACTCAAACTCTATTCTATTCAATACTATTACTCAAATTAATTATCAGTGAATAATCAAACAAATGATTGTTCATTTCTTAAATTAAAAAAAAAATTACATAACTGCTGATTACTTGAAATAGATTGCATGACTCATAGTTTATTTCTCATTAGCTTAAATTTTTGGTTTTCCATGGAAGAAAAATGTTTGAATTTAAAACAACAAAAAGGTAAATAAATTATACCAGAATATTATTTTTTACTGAGCTATTCCTTTATTTTCTAGAGTTCTAGAGTAAAAGTTGTGGGTCTGTAAAAGCTTTCTTTTTTTCTATATATAAGAAATTAATACTTTTATGACCGTAAATATATATATATTTTTAATTTCAAAGTAACGCTGTTATTTTGAACTCATTTTGATTAAAAAAGAAATCCTGAAAAAAAGAGGATTAAATTAAGGAGCAACTAATAATAAGAAACTAGACGAGTAAAGTTTGTAGACAAACTTTAAAGTTGGCTTGAGAAAGCCGGAGCTGAAAGTTTGAAAAAGTTTAAAATAGTTTAAGAAGTTAAAAAAGTTCAAACAATTTAAGTTTAAAAAGTTGTAAAAGTTTACGTTTGATGTTTTCAGTTAGTCTAGGCCCGCCCATACTTCCTGTGATGCTACATTTTATTTCGCAAAGCAAAGTTAGTCTGGCAAAGCTGCCGTTTTAGAGCATTTCTGTTCCCAAAAAAGTGGGAACCAATGAGAAACGAGCTCCCTCCTCCGCCCTCACGTGATGATGCAGCAGTTCTGTGACTGGAAACCATACCGGCTTTCAAACATGGCGTGTACCGAGCAGCTACAATCGTTCAACTCTGCTGTTGCAGCTGTTTTGAGAAATTTTCATGACAGGTTTTCTTTGAAAACGAAGCAGAAGTAATTAAAGTAAGTAAAGACATTTTACTGCTTTAATGAAACTAGCACCAATTGGTTACGATGGCTTCAGGTTCCGTCGCTACGCATACGCCATCGGAATGAGTGGTCTGATTGGTTGTAGATCCATCCAGTAGTATACAGAGGCATCTGCTGGACGCAGGTTAAGCCCGCCTCCCAGGCGGGTGGTAAGGTAGCTTGGCCAGACTAAACTCCTATAAGCTTTAAAGTCGCGGAAGCCACTCTAGATTTCAGTCTGAAAGAATTAGAAATAGATTATAAAGTCAGATGATAGACAGATAATGATTAGCATGCTGTTACTGTAGCATGACTAGCAAGTTACTAGCATGTCGCTAGAATGTTTCTAGCGTGATTAGCAAGTGACTATCATGTCGCTAACATGATTATAGCAAGATTATACAGCATAGTAGTGGTGTGCTTTGCCTTAAAAGGCAAGCACCACTAATAATAAGAAGTTTAAATAGCAGATCTTTCTCAAGCAAACTTAATGATTCTTGAGCACCAAATAATCATAGTATAATCATTTCTGAAGGATCGTGTGATACTGACGATTCAGCTTTGACATTACATGAATGAATTTCATTTAAAAATGTATTTAAAAAACTGAATATTTTTGATCAAATAAATGCACGCTAAGAGACTTTCAAAAGAGACTTTCCGACCCCAAGCGTTTGAACGGTAGTTTTACTAGTACAGAACATGCTTTTGAGGTTCACTGCTTTTCTAAGAGGGTATGGATGTTTTGCATCACTTTGTGCTTTTCAATACCTTTGCTTAATCTTTGGCCTCCCGTTCCTTTCAAATAAGGGTAGGTAATCACTCCTGAGGAGGTGGTGGAACGGTACTCATAGATCTCATCTCTCATGCTGCTGACATCTCCAGCATGGTAAGTTTCTTCTTTAAGATTTCCTTTGTACCACCGCTGTAACATGACGAAAGTTACGGCAAAACTTCACAGAGAACTCACATGGATGTAATTGGGCATTGCAGGGCTTCACACTTGGGTTGCTAGTCGATGAGGTTTGCCTCACTTGTTACAACGGCAGAATGTTGGGATAGGATATACTCCAATCCACTTAGGAAGAGTGGAGACAAGGCTGGAATGCCAGGTATGTCTTTTTTGTTGTTTGCTATGGGCCTGCTGTCGCCAAAGAGAAAGCCCAAATCTACCTATTGGGTTACAGTTTTGTCTGATGTGTATTTAGCACGAAACCTGACACTCATAACAGAATTGTTCTATGTGTGGGTTATGAAAACCAGTCAATGAGGTTTCATTTTTTTTCATAGCTGTATGGATTTAAAGTGATAGTTCACACAAATCTGAAAATTCTATTATTATTTGCTTTCTCTCATGTTGCTCCATTAGTGCTCCATTCTTCTGATGAGCACAAAAGAAGATATTTTGTTGGCAATCAAACAGTTTCTGTTAAAGTCAAGTCATTAGCTACCAGCAACAGTTTGGCTACCAACATTCTTTAGAACATCTTCTTTTACACCGATCAGAAAATAGTCAGTCCTACAAGTATTAAATGACACTTTTTATGACACAATTTATGACAAAATTGTAATTTTTGGTTGAACTATAACTTTAGCATAAACCTTCTGCCAGCATCTTTTGCTTTGGTTACATAAAATAAAAGAAGACAAGATAGCCAGGGGCAGGTAGGACGAAAAGAGGTGTCGGTTTCACCAAGGTCACATGAAGCATGAAAGAGGCTTGTTGTTGACAAAGAAACGCTAGGAGGGATTTGCTTTTTCTAATTCTTCTCCAGCTCCCTCATACACTCACTTGCTCACCTCCACAGGAGACTGGGATGCCAGCCTGACTTTTCCTGACACGTGACAAGAGATGGCCTGTCATGTTAATGTACTGCTCTGGGCTGTCACGTAGCTAAACGTTTCCATTTCTCAGCTTGTAGTTCCTCCTGGATGCCCCGCCACTCTACAGGCCTTCAGATCACCTGCAGGTATGCACTCTGTGGTAGGTAAGGAAATGAGAGGGGGGGAAATGTCCAGGAAAAATCTTTTTCACTGTTGTCACTTTAAGGGCCTCTTAAAGGTGGCATTTTTTACAAAAAACCAACAACAAAACATAAGAAAAACATGACTTTTATTTTTGCGTACCAGGACTGCAGTAAGTCACATCAAAGTTGAACAAAAAAATAAGAGTTAAAATATCCCCATATAAACTACCCCTAATTCTAATTCTGATAGTTCTCTTTCATAATTTCAATCTAATTTGCTAAATATCACCGCTGATTTTCTAGTAAGCGGTTTTAATTGGCCGTGGCCCAATAGGGGCCTGAGTAAACCTTTAAGCGGCATCAAGATTACATTAAATTATTTCACGAGTTCACGCTTCCTCATTAATAGAATGGATAAAAGCAAATTTTTGGGAGCGAGCCGGGAGAACGGCAGACTCCGAACCCTAGTGGATTGAACCCTAGGCGAGGGTTAGGGTTCGGTGTCCGGCTCGATCTCCATCTGCCCCCCCGGAGGAAGTCGTGGAGCTGAAGGAGGAGGAGATGGGGAGGAGGAGGGGTGCACAAAAAGCAAGATGTGGATGTAGGAGAAACTAGGTTATTTATAGTGGGTAGGAAGGATTTGATTGGGTATTCGTAACAAGGAGATCGATTTGATGTGATTTCAGTTGTGTTTAATTCGTCCAGCGTTCCTCCCAAAACTTTGTTATTATCAAAACATACACTAAAATAAAGACAAAACAAGCACTAAAATATGCTCAGAAAACAAAGTCAAGATATTTCTAATTTGAAATTGTGATTGTGGATAAGTCCTATAATTTAAAGGGACAGTTGTGGCCCTAATGGATAGGGAGTTGGACTTGTAACCCAAAGGAGGGATTGTAGATGGGGGAAGTAAATAACCAGCACTCTCTCCACCTTCAATACCAAAACTGAGGTGAGATCCTTAAGCAAAATACTGAACCCCCAACTACTCCCCAGACGCCTCAGCATTGGCCGCCCACTGCTCCGGGTGTGTTCATGGTGTGTTTTTGCACGTTGGATAGGTTAAACGCAGAACAAAAATTCCAAGTATGGGTCACCAAACCTGGCCACAAGTCACTCCACTCATTCACTTAATTTGCTATCCTATAAATCTATTTGCATTTTTCATACATTTTATGCAATACATTTTTCTTTTGCCAAGCTTTAACGTATTTATTGTGTCAAATAGACACTGGAAGTAAAAGTATTTGTACAGTAAATCACATGCAAATGGAAAAGTCAAATGTAATTGTGCCTTCGAATATTGTTGTGGATAATGGGAGGACAAAGTTGACACACCGGATGGTGATATTATCCAGTAAATGTACATACTGGATAAAAATTTTGTAATAATTGGTATCAGGCAATAATAACGTAAATAAATAAAAACAGAACTTTCAATTTCCTTCAATTTTATATATCCAGTACACACTGAGGAGTGGTCTCCTTAGCATTTAGATGAGAGCGATCATGATTCTGGAGGGATCATTCTGTAATGCCTAGACAGCCACTCAAACTGAGAGAGCTTTTGAGAAGCTCTCGGCGCCAGTAGACAAACAAACCACTCCCTCAGCCTGATGCATCAGCCGACTGCGCTCTTACTGCTCCTCCCTGTCTGTCAGAGGACAGCAAAACCCCCATTTACTACACCCACAAATCCCTGCTAATCTGATGAAGAAAGCAGATTTGCTTTCCATTTGATGTAACATATCAGTTTGATTCAGCATTCGGTACACAATTAGAGACAGCCCTGAGAAAGTTGGATGAACGTGTCAATGAAAAAACGAGAAAGTGACAGACAAACCAGTGGTCTGGATGATAACTAAATATTCAGAAATCATTAAATGGAGATATGAATATGTATTAAGAACATCATTTCATATGGTTGTATTAATACAGGTAAAATTTGCATTGATAATACGTTGCAAATTATTCACTAATGGCATGAAAGTCATGTTTAATTTTTCTGCATGCATGATGTGACAGCATCAGTGCTGTAATGTTTGAGAGCTAAACGAATAAATTCTTTACATCAGAACTGATGGTACATGTACTGTACATACAGGACAAATGCATATATGTATTATGTATTCTTTCTGGTATTCCTGGAACGCATTATGTTTTTTCTTTTTATAAATCATGTAATTGGTTTACCTAGTAATTTAACTAAAATCATGAGATAAGCAGTGTAGAAAGCGGTTTTATTCTGTGTAATTTTTCGGTATAAATATTAGTGCTGGGCTAAAATTAATCGTAATTGCATCCAAAATAAAGTTTTGGTGAAAGCTATATAATATATGTCTGTATATATTATGTTTATAGGTTAAATACATGTATATACAATATCAATTACATGAAAATAAATACATGTAAACATTTTTAAATACATACTGTATGTGTGTGTCTTTATACACAATAAATACACACAAATATAATGCAGTGCATGGAGACAAAAGAAAGAAAAGAAACTAAAAGATTTTTAGCATAAATACAATTTATGCATCTGCATCCATAGGTGTCAGTACAAAATCCAAAATCACTTGGCCAAAAAATCTGATTATAATCTGTAGATGTATAAAACTTATTACAGCCATTCGAACATCCTATCTGTTGTTGGTGCATCTTGGTCTTCCATGCTGTTGTGTATGAAATGCCTTTAAGAGTGTTGAAATTTGCCATCAGCCATAGCCGTGGGCAAGGATCCACCCAAGGGACAAAACAAGAGGAGGTGGGAAGCATCTCATATAATGGTCCCTGACACATCACCACCTCCATTGTGCCTCTCAGTCCGAGGCGAAAAGGTTTGCGGTGCTGGTGCCGAGTTTAGGCAGTAGTCCTGTACACAGACCCAGGTACACCATCTGTCACTCTGGTGTCAAGTGGCACTTGTCTTCAGTGATTAGCATTGCTGCTTCAGGTAGGCCATGACTAAGGCAACCATATGGTCTGTGGCTCTGTGTGACCACAGTGACCCAGATGAGATCTTCACTCCTCCTTAACAATGACACGGAGTGGACAGACTCGTGTGCGTGGCATTAATTCTGACAGCTAATGAAAATTCAGGCAAGATTAAATGAAAGCAAAAGACCTTGATAAGGCCTTCTGGAGACGTGTTTAGCAAAAGAGGAGTAGATCAAGTCCTTGACTTCAAGAAAAGTATTACCGACACTGTATTCAAAGCGGAGAGGTTTTTAGTGGTACAAAAAGTGCATCAATAGCACTTCTTTTAATGATACTAATTAGTTATTTGCAGTCAAACGGCCAAATTACAGGACACAGATACATTTCTGCCTAAAGGGTTTGCTTGATCTTAATTACATTCATGAAAACACTATTGCCTTGAGTTACAAATAAAAATGACCTAAAGCCAAGGTCTTCATGGTGGGCACTGAGCGATACAGCTTTCGTTTCATTCTGGCTCCGACGTAAATATGGCTGCCAGCCAGTACATTAAAGCTGAAACCAATAATACAAGCTACACTGAGACTGTGTGATTATTAGAACTATCAACAAAAAGCAGAAGCTCCTGATGCATAGTGCATGTTAAATAAAAATGGCTGCTTTACAGGTACAGACCTAAAAATTCAATTGTCATAATTAGTTTTTTTGCAATCATGCCTTAGAAGAACCATTTTGGGTTTCCCAAAGAACCTTTAAAGAGCATTTGAATGAACTAAAGAGCACCTCTTGTTTTTTTTCTCTCTCTCATTATAAATCACCATGGGTTTATATTAAATGTTCGTCATACCATAAAAGTAAAAAAAAAAAACATTGAATATTATAAACAAACCATTAACAGACTCCAGCCTGTAGCTGTTTGAGTTAATTAAAGTGAAATAATTAGTATTAGCCAAAGATCCTGAACAATCTGATACCCGTATGTCTCATGTGGGTAAGGAGGATAATTAGAGAACAAAAGTGATGCATGATATATATAATCAACAAATAAACAAAATCAGAAGCCTAAAAAGGATGGAAATCTTATTAGATCCTAGTTGGATCTTATTGTATCCTCGTGTAGTAATTTAATTATTTTAATAATCAAAATACAAAACACAATGTTCCACTGGAGGCCAATTGAACATGCTTTTGAAAGGATGTGCAATCCAGCAGTCTTAATGGTGTTCCTCTGGAAAATTACATGAATGGAAAGAAAACGTGATGCGAACACTGGATATGGCACCTAGAATCATTGACGTCTCTTTCATTGTGGGAAGCCTCTTTTTAAAGCTTTGATTTTCCCGCTTAAATTGTTTGTGTTTTTAGCACTGTAACTCAGAACATGCTAAACTGTAATCATAACGAGTCATTTTTAAAGGCTTAGAAAATCTAGCGTGGACACGCGCGCGCCGATACACAAACACAGTTGCTTAGTGTGAAGAGATCTCAGCAAGAAAAGAAAGCATTAGGTCTAAAGAAATGATGACACGCGCACATACACACACGCAAAGCAGCTGAAACGCTGCTCCTGCCATTCATTTTGAAGGACTCCTGCTGAGCTGTTAGAACCGGCTACTATGTCTGAGGGAGACTTTTGCATCGAATCTAACAACCAAAATTTACAAGCACATTAAGACTTCTGCTCCTGAAAATGGCTAAGAGCACACGCTGCTGTGGTCTTTGAGAACAACATGCTGCAACCATATAAACAATTCATTAAAGAAATCTATGCATAAATGCTATACTATAGTCACGCCACACGTATAGACATATACAGGCATAAATGTAAACAAGCATCCAAGGTCTTCAGTCTGTGAGGTCAAGAGGTTGTTCAAAGCAGCATATCACAAGATGGATATGCTCCTTCTCTATCTTTCTGTCTCCTTACCGAGGGAACTAATGCATGCTATTGAACTGAATGACATTACATAAACCGTACTTTGTCAATAGCACACATCCTTCAGGTTGTGCTTTATCCTCCATTACCTCTCAGAGAGATTTCCAAATTCATGGAAGGCTGGTGAAGGTGATCAATGAAACCAGAGGTTAATGAGAGGTCAGGATGAGGGTCGTACTTATATTCAGACAGCATACAACAGTATACAAAGATCCTGAATGGTTATATTTAAGCTAGCTTTAATGTTATCATAATTACTTATTTTACATTATTAGCATACTCATAAACTTAAAGAGAAATATTAAGGCTGTACTGTTAATGTGCGCATGTGTGTCTTGTTTGGCTCATATCTGATTATCATACAGTAAGGATTGCTGGTATTCTTGTTAAAAGAATAAGATGACTTGTTTAAGCCTAAAAGCAAACAATCATTGTTCAGAGATGAGTGATGGATCTTCGTAGGATTAATATGCACGGGTAAAGTTGTCATATTATGATCTGAGGCATTTTATTGTGGGATTTAATGTCCTAAGCACTTTATCTGAGCATTTGTTTTAACAAAATAAAATGGAACAATATAGATTTAGGTTGGGATGAGACTATTTTTTGTATTTATGCATTTGAAATATGATGGTTTGGGTGGAGAATTGCATTCAGGAAAAAAACAATTAAAAAAAGGGTTCACTGATAATATAATTGCACAAATGTTAGCAAATCAAGAACCATGCTTTCAGGGATGCAGCATTGTAAAAATGTATTGATTGTATGAATAAAGTAAAACATTAAATGTATTATTTGTTTTACTGACATAATGAATCTATTATTCCTTCTTATAAAAACTAATCTTATGAGGTTTTTCTTTTTTTGTATATACACACACACACACACACACACACAAGCATTTGTAAAAAGTCCAGCATCGTGAACAATGAATAATTTCTACTGCCAGCAGAAAGCAGGGATGAAAGGCATTTTAAACGTGGTTATTACTGTTGATGAGGCAAAGACCTTAAAAAGTCAGCACAGTTTGTAGCAAAATACTACAGTTCTTGCATACTGAAAAATTTAAATTGTCAACATCATGAATGAATGTTGCTGAAGAATATACAATCTATTTTATTCTCATTATAAATTTCTATTTTATGCACCATGTTGAACTGAATACACTGCATATCTGGCATTCTCTAAATATCTCTTTGGTGTCCTGCTGGATTTCAAAACAATGTTTTATGGATTTCATTAATTGTGGTCACAGTGTATTGTAGCTATACCCAAACAAATACACATCAAAAAGCTGCTATTAAACATTTATTAGACTATCACTATTAAACACACACAAACGCAGACACACACTTCCATATCACAATGTTTCATAACATATTCAGCAAAGCCTATTTGTAGAGGTTCCTGAACATAGTTAATTACAAATGCTAATTAAGTATTGCAAATTTTCTCATAAAGTGGAGTATAACACGCCTGGGTTTAAAAATACCTCTGCATTGTCATTACCAAGGACCACAGTTCAAATAGTGTTCCCCAAATAACTCCAATTTAGCTATAAGCTGCTTGATCTGAACTGTGATCTTGCTATCTGAGAAACACCAGACAGAAGCATGATGGCCCATAACGCCTTGTTTGACGTTTCTTATTTATCAATGGCTTTTAAATAAATACTCAAATACTAAATACTTTACCGGCCATTAACATGTTAGGTTATTGAAAATTTGAGCAGAATGAAGAGTTAACAATGCCATCTGCCACCCATATTTCCATGTCTTTGTTTGGTGGTTGTGCTTTGGGTCGTGCTGCTAACGCAAGAGGGCGTGTTTGTGTCTGTTATAGCGATGCTCTGCTGCCTGCAATCCTGCTGTCATATTCCGGCCACTTGTTTTGTCTTGTCCATCACTGTCAATGGGAGACTTACACATTTGTTTAAATGTATTTTAATTTTTTTCTTCACCAATTTAAAAGTTATCTTCTGTGATTAATTTTGTGTGTGGAATACAGTGCTAATATCAATGATTTGGGCTGAAGTGACCACGCAGAGTTTAAAAAAATATATAGAGCCTATATTATTAGCAACATTTGCCCTGTCGCTATAAAAAGGTCAAGAAATTTATCAACTCTGTGCTATGCTCTGCCTGTTTGTTCATCCAATCTATCCCTTACATTGAGCTTATATTACCACGTGCCTTGCGCAGTTTAAAACGGTCATTATCTGCAATTATGTGCTGTAATTGCGTTTTAGTTTGAATAGCGACAACCCTGAAATGTGCCATCGATTTCAATCGTGTTATGCACCCCTGTGTGCAACTGCCTAAAAAGGGATTTGCGCCTTTCGCTGTAAAAATCTGTGGACTGGTAGAGGAAGATTCCCTTTACATGCCCATCGGTCCAAACAGAGATTATTTTTTAACCACTTATACTTCTCATATAGCCAAATTTATCTTAACGACTAGCCTAGGCCTATATATAATAGCCTATATAATATGCTTCAATAATTTTCTGTTTGCTCTGTTGTTTATTATTTAGCCTACTTCAGCTGCCGTAAATATAAATAGTTAGTAGCCTGTTATAATTGTATTATTTTAAAGCATGTTTCAAAATTCTATTCCAGAATATCCTGACTAAAAAGGGAGTCAAAATAGAGACCGATTCGTTTTCAAACAAATATTAAAGCGTATAGCCTATTAAATAAGCTGAGCAAAAATAGCCTATAGTTTTTCACGTTTTTCGGTTTAATAATCATTATTATTATTACTTTTAATTTCTACATATTTAGGATCTAGACTTTTTAATTCGAAGCTCTAGAAATTAGAGAAAAAATGTATGAATGGAATAAGAAAAGTAAATGTAACTCGTCGGCCTGGGCTCCGAACAGCTGGTCTTCTTTCCATAACCAATCAGCTTCTCATAAAGGTGACGTATTAGTGTCCTACGTCAGACCAATAGAGAGAGAGAAGAGCTGAAGCCGACGGAGTTTGAGAGAAGGGAGAGAGAGATAGGGACAAGAGCGGCCCATCAATACTGTGACCAAGCACAGGAGCTCAACACACACCCCTAACTCTAATCGCAAGCATCTCGATTCCGGGAAGTCCTGCAACACCTCGAACCCTCGGCCACTTTCCCACTTTCTCAGATCAAAACACGGGCACTAAGGGCCTTCTGTCCGGTTTTAAAGTGGACCTAACACCGCCTTACTTTATTGACATGGGAGACATGGGGGATCCGCCAAAAAGTAAGTTATGCTTTAATGTCTATTTGTGTGTCTGATGACACTTACTGCTTATGTTGGCAAATTGTTTTCTACCATATGCCGATCATTTTATTTGGCTTTAGCAGTTTATTTCGCGTTCTGCAAAAGTTAAAAAGTTCTGAAGCGACCGGAGGGATCGTGACAAGCCGGCGTTTTAGGGACTGACACGCTCTTCCTCACTTTAAATCACTACAAATAGGACCCATTCTTGGCTATTTAAATTGTGTTATTTTATTATTAATTATTATTAGTATTATTAGTATTATGCTACTGCTATTGTTATATTAATAACAATAATTAGGCTACATCGATTCTAATTCCATTTTTTCCTTGAAACACAGTTATCAGCATCCGTATTGTTTCTTAACTTGTCAAACATTTGTTTATAGGCTATAGTTTGTCGATGTTTAATCTTAGGCTACACACGAGTTATAGTATAAAATTTGGAATTAGGGCATTTCAATACGTTTAGGTTCTATAGTGTTACAGTTAGTTTTTTTTTTTTTTTTTTTTTTTTTAAATATACATAATTTGTATATTTTGCTTTCTCTTTCAATCAGAAAAGCGTCTTATCTCGTTGTGTGTCGGCTGTGGGAATCAAATCCACGACCAGTATATTCTTCGCGTGTCCCCGGACCTGGAGTGGCACGCGGCGTGTTTGAAATGTGCAGAATGTAACCAGTATCTGGACGAGTCCTGTACGTGTTTTGTGCGAGATGGAAAAACTTACTGTAAACGGGACTACATCAGGTAACGCAGATCAATTAGGTCATGTTTTAGTTTTCGAGTGTGGATGACTGAATGACAGTAACCTCTCATTATTCACTCGTGCATTACGGCAGCATGCTGTCATTCATGTTTTTTTGGACTGGACAGCACCTATATGCTAATCTCGTGTCTTGAGTCTGCAGCGCAATTACTCGACAATTATTGTGGAGCTTTGTTCATATGTGGCCTATGGCAATGTCGAATGTAGCTGTACGAAATTTCATCGCAATGTTTATTTATTTATTGTTATTATTTTTTGACAGTAATGTAGCATTATTTTTAATAGAACATGTTTTGTAACAGACAAACGCCACTCTGAAATGAATATCCATAAGCTAAAATGCCGTTCCTATTATTATTATTGTTATATAATAATAATAATAGCCTAACCACAATAATAGTAATAATAAATCTAACGAATTTTTATCATTTTAAAGTCGGTTAATTATTTAGGAAAATTATATTATGGTTTTCTTTAAATATATTTCATTTTAACATAGCATTTGTGTTTTTTATTTAATTATGTGCATTTCATTTTGCCATATATTTAATATGCTATTATATATTATTAGTATTATGTTCTATTATATATTTTAATTCAATATATCATATAGGCTATTACTGCCATATCGAGTAGCTGTTCAAACGTATTAGCTATGCCATTTTTTTTTTTTTTTTTTTGTTGCTCAAACATTACACATTGTAATGTAGGCTACTTTTGATGTTTCAGGTTATACGGGATCAAATGTGCTAAATGCAACATCGGTTTCAGCAAGAATGACTTCGTGATGAGAGCACGCTCGAAGGTTTATCACATTGAGTGCTTCAGATGTGTGGCGTGTAGTCGGCAGCTCATCCCAGGAGATGAGTTCGCTCTGCGGGAAGACGGGCTCTTCTGCAGGGCCGACCATGACGTGGTGGAGCGGGCAACAATGGGTGCTGGTGACCCATTAAGTCCATTACATCCGGCGAGACCTTTACAAATGGCAGGTAGGCATAACATTCTACTACAACTTACAAAGCGCTGTTTGCTCAAGGACTATTTGTCTTGGGGGGTTTCAATAGACACAAAGCTCCTCTAAACATTTAGTTGTTTGTTGTGTTACCCCCCAGTATATATATATTTAAATATATATATAAAACCTGCTTTATTATGACATCATGCACTACGAGATTGAGCTACTGAATAGCCTAAATGTGGTTTGATAACAAGGCTTGAATGATGTTATTTACAAGCTAACCAGTTTGTGGTGCTTTGACATCATAACTCGTTTTTCCCCTATTTGTCTGTTATTGAATTCAGCTATTCATGCATGAAATAGATATTCTCTGCTGATTAGAGGCCAACCACGCGACAATGTCAGCTTGTACATGTACTTGAGAAAGAAATGAGATCCTTTCACAAATAAATTTAAAGAAAAATGTCATTTTGAATGTTTACATATTATTGAATTCGAAATAGGCTACGCGACAATGCATGTGTGTGCAACTACCGTCATTTGACAGATTTATAATTGTTTTAATGTATTTTAATTAAATTAAAATGTCATATTGAAGCACGTGTTGATACTGTACATTTAAAGACCCTTTAAGTAAGATACCGGTGTTTAAGTTAGGAATGACCAAAATGCTATTCTTCATTTACTTTAAGGTATTTTATTTTCTTATAAAATAACATTCAATAGTACAAACCATTACAAAATAAGTTGTTAATGCAGTTTTTATTTTATATAACCAGCTGGTTTTAAGTAATGTCATGGGCAGCACACCGCCCGCACCTTATTATTTAAAATTCAGAGGTATGCACAGATTGTTTTAATTAAGTGTCGTAAAACCTATCTGGGTCATACTCGCCCTCCAAATTTACTGCATCCAACAGGAACACATAATTGCCAGAAAAGGGATTGCAACCATGGCTGCATATCAAGTTTATTAAAAGGATAGGCTACTGAATTCGACATAATAAATAATTAAGAATTTTATCTATAAAGCAACAGACTTCCATGGTAGGAAATAATATTTTTACGCACATGGAGATTTCCTCTCGACCCCGGTTTGTAACCAGACCATCAAAATATATTCATAGAGTATTGGAGAACTAACACTATGTTCTCATAAGTGATTATTTTAAATGCATTATTTTTTATAATTGCTGTCGTTATTATTTAATAGGCCTATTATTATTTTCCATAAGTAGGTTACCTCCGCCTCAGACGGGCCTCGCCTCGGGTACCTCCGACTTACCCCATGAAATAACGTGATAGTTTGAATCTGAATTTATTCGTAGTCTTTACGCATTCCTAACATTATATAAGATCTCATTGCATTATTTTTTTTTTTAAACGTTCTCCGTCTTTCTTGCAGCAGAGCCCATTTCGGCACGTCAGCCTGCGCTTCGACCTCATGTGCACAAGCAACCTGAGAAAACAACCCGCGTCCGGACAGTCCTCAACGAAAAACAGCTCCATACCTTGAGGACTTGTTACAATGCCAACCCTCGACCCGACGCCCTCATGAAAGAGCAGCTCGTTGAGATGACGGGTCTCAGCCCGAGAGTCATCAGGGTTTGGTTTCAAAACAAGCGCTGCAAGGACAAAAAGAGGAGCATACTGATGAAGCAACTCCAGCAGCAGCAACCCAACGACAAAACGGTAAGACGAGCGGTTCTTCTGTCGACAAAGCAAAAAAACATTTAACTTCTTACACTTCTTGTATTTATAAAGAAGAGCGAGTCGTGAGCTTTACGCGTTTGCAGTTTGGTGGGCTACTGTAAATATCTTAAAGCATATAGACGCGTTGCCAATATCTTGAATAGGCTTTCTTAAAATAAAGTTTGAATGTATATTCAGAACCTAAAAACATTTCTTAAAATAACCATGACGATTTAAGCTACGGTTTTATTTAGAACATCCTACTTGTATCGTAAGCCTTGAAATGGGACGTTTCTATAAAGCGGCCTTTGATGTCTATTTTTGACTGGAAATAAATGATTCGGTGTCATCTGCAGAACATCCAGGGGATGACAGGGACTCCAATGGTGGCGACCAGTCCAGAGAGACACGACGGTGGTTTGCAGGCAAACCAAGTGGAGGTGCAGAGTTACCAACCGCCTTGGAAAGTCCTGAGTGACTTCGCACTGCAGAGTGACATCGACCAGCCTGCCTTCCAGCAACTGGTGAGTGCGCACAACATAATACCAGCAACCGCCGGATTAAAACCACCGCTAATGCTATTACTAATAATTACATAATTCATAATGTAAACGATAAATAGCAATAACAAACATTTTGCATGTTTTAGGTGAATTTTTCTGAAGGAGGTCCAGGCTCGAACTCCACGGGGAGCGAGGTCGCCTCAATGTCCTCGCAACTGCCAGATACACCAAACAGCATGGTAGCGAGTCCTATAGAGGCCTAGGCGAATGGATTATTTCCTGCACCTGAAGTTTGGCAAAGGACACGTCCGGGAACCAATCTCAGAGAGAGGCTCGTGAAGTTTCTTCCATCCCTATTTCGTTTAGGGCCGCTCCTGAATAAACCCATCCTCCGACTGCACGAGGCCTCTATATCAAAACAACCCTTGGTTGTATTTATACACTGTGATGACAATCATGGGATTTAAACGCACTCCAACCGAGCAAGTCCAACGAGTGTTGCGAAAAGACCATTTAAAGTTGCAAACTCCTGCGAAAGTGGACCCAGCCGGCGCACATTTTCACACACCGACCCTGACATGATGATTGCAGTGCTCCGCAGCCGAGTGGACCTGGTCGGCGACACTTTTGCCAAATAACCCTCCACGTTTTTTTCCACTTTTATGACAAATCATTGGACCTATAAGGATATAAGTCGCAAGAGAACTTAATCTAATATACATTCGTATAGCCTACTTTTGTGCGCAACGTGAGTAGCCTATAATGAAACCATGACTGTTTATTCTGTTTCTATAAAAGATCGAAATGGACTAGTTGACTGAAAGAGGGTATGGCAGCCGAGGTCTACTGCGATTACAGTTTTGTTATATCATATGGTCTCTTTTCAAACATCAAACCCAAGTACTAAAGCATTGCAACAAGGTATACCTCTATTTTGCCACAAGCTGTGTGGGAATTTCATGTGTTCGTGTCCGTCCAAGAACTTTTTTCTTTCCCAAAGATGTGTATAGGTTTAAGTTAAGTTAATATGACTGATTAGCTCTGGAGGTTTCGTTTTGTTCATGTATTGCAAAATATTTTATTATTTATTGTCGAAAGACATGCCACTTTTGTGTACTTTTACTTGCTGAAGAAGTAAAAAGGAGGAAAAGAATATTGTCGACTCCGAATGATCTATCATAATTGACGTGTCCTGTCGTTTGATCAAAGACTGATGTAAGAACAACACCATATGTAGACTTATCTTCAGGAAAATTTGATCAATAAAATTTGACGTGTACTGTAAGTAAACGGTCAGACACGCGGGGCTTTCTTAAATGTTCCCATTTTTGTAGCCTATGTTTCTCGCATGACAATCTGAAAGTTGTTCTTTGTAATATATCAGGCATAAAATAAGGAGAAAACAAATCAGTTCTCGTTTGATCAAATAGTAATGTGGTTGGCGGCACTGCAGGCCAAAGCACTCTTAAAGGGACAGTTCACCCAAAAATGACAATTCCGCTATTAACATATTTACTTTTTATATGCTAAGAAAGTACTGTGCATTGAAAGACCACTGTGGGATTAAGAAAGTAAGGAATTTCAAAATTAACCTCATCTGACATCAGTGATTCATTTGCACACTGAACTGCAGTGAATTTGCTAAAGTACAAACAGTTAAGTAACAAAATTAAACCTCAATATGGAACATTCCAGACTTTCAGAAAACCATGTCAGGTGCTGGTACACTGACCTTGACTATTTGTCTTTACATGACCAATCAATATGTGCATTATTTTGTAGCTTCCATGCGTCCTTTTGTGCAAACAGTTGTTGCAAATTGAGATCATTTAGATACTCAATGTGAATACTGAAGACCAATTCAATATATATTACTAATACCTTATTTAGAAATCTTTGATTATCGTATACTCTGCCTATCACAGAAAAAATGATTTGCTTAAAGATAAATGCACAAGAGCAGCAGGTAACATATAGCTATTTTTGCATTCTCTATTTGCATTCCTTTTAAAAGTAAATAACTTAATTAAACTGAATTAAGGACAAAATTATGAGACAAAACAAGTACAAGACTATGAAAACATGTCGAAAGAGTAGGAATTACTGAAGACATAGCAATATACCAGCCACAAGATGTTAGCACTTATAAGTCACAAATGAACCAAAAGCTTTATTTTTTTGCTAATGTCTAAAGTTCTTATTACGTTACTTTACAAAAGTTGTTTGTTATGTCAAGCAAGCAAACTGTTTTTATTGTACTAGTGGTTCCACTCACTAAAACTGATGTATCGATTTCATTCAGGCCTTAAAAATATCAACAAATAATTTTGTCGTCTTCTCAATTTAAAAGAAGAAAGATTATCATTTATACATTAGATTTTCATTGACTTAACTTTGAAAGAAAAGTTACTTCTCTCACACACAGGCATTTTTAGATTTTCAAAAAACTGGGGTATTGTCCTGAAAAGTCACTTTGTCCTTGTAATTACTATGTCGTCATTCTACAAATTTATGTCCTCAATTGTTACAAACACACACACACATTATATATATATATATATATATATATATATATATATATATATGTATATACACATACAGTACATATCAAATTATTTCTGCTTTTATTTTAATAATCTACTCAAAGTTATTTCATGTCAATATTAGTTCTATAAAGCAATATTAGGCAATAAATGTGTAGTCTCTCTTTTACAGAAAAACACCTATAGAATGACAGCCAGGTCGATTCAGCTGTGGCTTACTGCACAATTGGATTCTTTCAGTCACATGCTGGTGAGTCAGAAGAGCTGTGAGTTTGCCCATGACTGAAGAACAACACTTTCAAACAAATTTGAAACAGAAATATTTAGCAAAAACAAAACAAAACAGAACGCAAACTTGTAATGTTTCACTGTTAGGTAATTTGTTGAGCAATGCATTAGTGGCTATGAAGTAGGTATCCCCTGTTTAAAATGTCAGTTCTTTTCTCTAGTCCTTTACAGCCAGAAGAAGGTCGTTGGGTAGCACAAAGCCTCCTGATAGAATAGTTTGCAAAGCTGGTCGAGCCTCCCGGACTGCATTCAGCTTTGCTGACTTACTGGAACAAAAGCAGCACTGTACCTGGAGGAGGCTCCATGGAACAATCATAGTCTCCTGGATGAGACCCGATTGCATTGTGAACCGGGCAAGCAATCCCTCCCCAAGGTCCAAAGCCTGACCACAGAGTCACAACACTAGGGAGGCTGGTGAGCTCAACCCACAATTGTTCAGCGGTGGCAACCAAGGGCAGATGGTTGACGGAACTTTACTGTGCATCTGTAATTTTATGAGAATATATATTTAGAAGAATAACAGACATAATATAAAAAAAAAAAAGGAAAATCCATTCACTTACCCATGTCGTTCCCAACCTGTATTACTTTCATTATTTTCCGTCACACAAAAGAAGATATTTTTAAGAACACTGAGGTACAAACAACACTTGATCTTTAAAAAAAAAAATTGTGCTTCAGTCTTTTAATCTCTTGCTCAAGTATTGATCAAGTAGGATGTGCAACTTGCCAATTGTACTGTGAACAATTCAATATCATTATAATTTTAGAGATGATAACATTTATGAATTCCTAACCTCACACAACAGATTGCAAAATTATCTACAAATGAACCAAATCAGTTTTTTGAAAGCTGCACCATTGACTTAAGTTTAAAATGACAGTCCACTCCAAAATGCTAATTCTGTCATTGTTTACTCACCCTCAACCTGAACAAACACTTTGAAAAATGTTGATAACCAAACAATTTTGGTTATCATTGACATTCATTGTATTGAAGAACAACGCCAGTCAATACAGTTTTGGACCAACATATTATTTTGCATATATATTTTGCATTAATGGGTGAACTTTCACTTTTAGTTTTGAGTTTGGATGGACAGTAAAGTTTCATTTTTTAACATTGGCTCTTCTGGAGACTTTCAGAGTCTGTCAGCAGATCTAGAGAGAGAGGTGCTGGTCAAGACTGATCCTCTTTGGAATGTGTTGATGAAGAGGACACTCCAAGTGTTAGTTGTCAGCACAACACGTGTGAAAAAAGAATGCTAAGAGCTACGTGGTCCTGTGAGCCGAGCCTTACTGATCCACGGGGGAATCACGCTCAGGGCTGAAAAGAGCACACTCCAACTTCTCAGCCCCAGAAAAGCCAAGGTCTCTTCACGACAGCCCCCTGGGCCGAATCTTCCTTCTTTTCCAGGGGCCGATGCCGTCAAAACAGCCTCTTTGGGAGTATGACGGCATAAACTGACACAGACATACAGAGAAGGGGACTTGTGGGTGACAAGCTTGGTTTGCATTTTGTGAGAACAGCAAAAGCTTTCAGGCTAAGTGTGGTGCAGTGTCCTTGCAGGGTATTTGGTAAGCAAAACAAAATTCTTCTGATTAATAGAGTTAAAATATTTGAGAATTTCATACAGCAAGTCAATTGGCAATATATGAACTAAACTAAACCTCACAAATAAATAATAAAAAAAACCCGTAACCCTATCAAACCTTAACCCTAAGTCTACTGTATCATATTTGAGAAATGATATTTCTAAATTTGCATTTTTCCTTCTCCATATTCTCCTATAACATAATATATGAGCCACAAACACCTGATGCATCAAATAAGATTTACACTAACATTCATAACTTCTAATGACTAATCAAATGACTGAATTGAAATTTTGACTATTACTGCATATGTCAGGCTTTACTGGGTCTACAGTTATACGACTTCTGATTAATCCAGCTAAGTCAATTTGATCATCATCATAATGTAAACAGATAACATTAAATTTAGGCCTGAAATTATAGTTGTTACTCATACATACATTCCAATTCCCTCACTCCTGTTTTTTTAGTTCTACATCTGTTCATGGTATATTGAGGCTTTTTACATTAGCACTGAAAGCAGAGGCAAGAGTGACAACAGGAAAGAAATGTAGCAAACATATCAGCCATACAGGTTTTTTTGATTTTTACTAAGACTATTTAAAATAATAAAAGAGTAGAAATGTCTATCATAGGTCAAGGAGCACATGATTAATCTACGAAGATAAAGATCTACAAGCCCCATAGCTACAGTTTATAAGGACACCTTGAGCTTTTTATATGTTCCTGCTTAAACAACTTTACAGGACCATTGTAATTGTCTTGCTTGGATGGGAACTCATTAATGCTGGGTTTACAGTGTGACGAATGAAAAAAAATATATACCAGGTCACATAATAAAAAAAAATAAAAAATCTGTTATCACAAACCGAACCCCCCCCCACTCTACTGTGGTAAATTATCAGAGCATGGAAATTGTTTTTGTGCATGTGTGCATTTATAAAAGTCTTTATATCATACCCAAAATGACACAAGTGGTTTAGACACAAAAAATCATTAAAAATTGTTGTTCCGATATTACTTGATTATATTTCAATCACTAATTATAAAATGAATAGGCAAATAATTAATAAATATTACAAAAAGCTATATATCACATCCATATATTGAGATACTGTACATTAGAATGTGATGACCTAGCAAGTGTCATGTACTCAAATGACAAATATACAAAATCAATTTCATATGAAACTATATATGTATAGTTATCAGTTTACACTTAAGTTTACTTTATTCAAACCACATATTAGTTTCTGCAGTGTAGAGTAACCATTATACACATCTAATCAGAAAGGAGATTACACAGATGTATACCCTTATATAAATTTAGGTACATGTAACTCTTGTTATGGCAACTCATCTGCTGATGGAAGCGGGTGTCTGGTTAGCTTACGACATGTATTAAACAGCCCACAAGCCACCCTATGATACCATCTTGGAAACCAAGGCAACGCAAATCCTCTCTAGGCATCAGCTAAATTATCAAATAGCTGCAAAAAACACCTGACTCTCCTTTAGATCAGTTATCAGACTAAATTACCTGTGTATGTTTTGTGTGCTACCAATGAATAGCATAGAATTACAAAATTGTGACAATAAATACAACACTGATTACTGATTCTGTTTAGATTTCGAATATAATAAAATTACTTTATTTTTAATTAAATGCGCTGGAACATTAAAGGTGTAGTTCAGCCAAAAATGAAAAATCTGTTATTATTTACTCACCCTTAAAGCATGACTGACTTTTATTTGTGAAACAGAATTTTAATTTTTCTTTATACTATACAGTATAGACATCATCGTGGTTACAAACAATATTCAAATTATCTTTGTGTTCCACAGAAGAAAGTCAGGTTTGGGTTTGGAACCACATGAGCTGAGTAAATGATGACAGAATTTTCATTTCTGGGTGTATCATCTCTTTAAATCAGTCCTGGCCTGATTGCTTGAATGACAGCAACATGGGTTTAGTTTTCCGAATTTACAGAAAATATTTGTACATTATCTGAAGCTAAGGAAATAAGGTGGAGTTCTTTGTAGAATATTTGCAGAAATGCACAAAAACAAATTAACAGTAACTTAAAGGAAGAGCAGCATCTTAATATTTTACTTGAATTCTACATACAAGTCATATTCATTATTAGGGAAAATTGTACCACGTCATCATAAATCTCATGTCTGGAAGCAGTTTTGATGAGAAATTATGATATGCATCTCAGTAGAAGTCGAAGGCCTGAACAGGTGGCAGGGCAAAGGCCTTCACATCCAGAGAAAGATCACTGATAAAGCCTACAATGACAAGAGTCACGTTGCTCCGGTGTCAGTGCCTTTAACAGGAGACAAAACACTATGCTTCCTTAGAAATCCAATGGGATGGCTTTTCGTGAAAAAAAAAAAAAAAAAAAAGTAATTGGAGGCCTATAAGTCGACTATACAACGTCTGTTTTAAAGCAGTGGAAAGACCCAATTCTACTTGGACCTGGTTGGCTGATATCCAACAGAGATAGCACTTATAAAAAATGTATAAAGAGTACACCTTAATCATTTGTTCATGGAAGCAGTCGACTGGGACAGCCATGCACTAATGCTTTGTGACTCAATAGTCTACCTTTTTTCCCCTCACAGCCAATTTGAGTCCGATTATTATGCTTATACAGATCAGGAGGCCCCAAGAGAATATAGAGGTCTACGAGTGACTCTCAATAGAAGAGAGGGGCCCCTGGGCCTCACAGGTGAGGATGTCTGAACACACAATCAGTCTTATCTCTTCACATACTGTCTGAAGCCTTCCTTTACTATCAGTTCCGTCAATTGCTATCCTGTATCACCTGCTTGAGAATAATCAGAATATGATTCAGGACAACGGTATCTCGAGAAGGAGTAGTCTGGGGGTGCCGTTTAAAAAAAAACTGAAATAACCGTGTCTTCTAAGCTTACAGGCTTTCCAGTGAGAGCATAATTTATATACAGACGCAATGTATATTTAATGACTCACTTCCTTACAAAAGCAGCATTGTTGTCTTTCTTTTAAGACAACTAATTAAAATACTGCATATATAATATGCTGCCTTTTGCTTTCATAAGCACTGATGCATTATTTCTCATCTAGGAGAAAATCCTTCAATCCGTCAATCATATCTGTCTATGTCTATCTATCTATTAAGTTTTAGAGATAAGTGGGTTAAATTTCCGTCTCACCTCATAGAACTCGACATGACACTCGTTCCAAAACTTTTTTGTTCTTTGAAATATTTACTTCGTGTAGTTTTTTTTTAAACAAGTTTTGTACATACACGTTTTAATAATTTACCTTTCAGCAACTCACAAACCTGCATGTATGAATAGTTGTGCCTGTTAAATATGAAATGTTTCTTCTAAATTGATTCCAAAGAGCATCACCTCTCAACTCCATAAAATTCAAACTGAAACTTAAGACAATAGCCCAACATTTTATAAATAAATTTTTGTGTGCAAACTGATCTGATACTCATTTTCCAATATCTTTTAGAGAATCAGAGAAGTATGAGGTTGGGAAGGGCATGTGGTTCAGAAGCGAAATATTCTGGAAGCGTTTGACCTATGCTGTAATTTATCTTCAAAAGAAATATTTCCATGAGGCTGCTCAGGCTGTCAGATTGTGAGGGGTCTCGCACACCAGCATTATGTTGGAGATTGCAGGCAGAACAATCACACCTAGCATGGCTGTCTCTATCCTCTACTAGCCCCATTATGAGTGTTTATATTGAATCTAATACTGATTCTCCCAGGAGGAAAAAGACCAAAATATTAGGCTACAAGGCAAAAGTGCAGAGACAGATTTTTCAATGAAGGATAATTGTCCAATGATACAGAAAATGTGACTCGATATCAGAATACAACCCCTCATCTTCCTGGAGGATCCATATAAATTATCTCAAATAATCATCCCATCAATATTTCTGTTAGACAACAAGGAAAATGTCACAAGAGAAGCATTTAGAGCTAAACAATGGCAAAAATTGTTAATGCATGTGTCAAGACACAAAAAAGGCATTACTTGAATAAACATCATTGTTTACCAGTAACAATAAACACAAAATGATTGGACCAGTCAACACGACCATCATAATGAATAGCGTACATGCTTGTTTAACACAGTGGGGGTTAATTTAATCAGTAAACACAAACCAGGGTGAAACTAACTAATTTAGAGCTACTCATTCCAGACTTCTAAACAGAGATGCCACAACTAATTAAGGCACTAATGGGACAAACCGCTTTCCCTGAGACATAATTATGTGCTACCGATGTGGGGAATCTGCAAGACGGCCTGGTTCAAGGTCCCATGTGGGAAAGCAGGCATGTCATGGGTGTCCTAGCATTTAACCTGTCCACCAATAAGCCGCTTTGCCTTGACTCCATCAGACTGGCACTTTTACGAGTACACATGAAAGAGATTAATGACTACGTCGGACGGGCATCTAGAATGCAAATGATTCACCTGCACATTCCCTGCACGACGTGTTGCCTTGCTGCAAATTATGGGACGTTATTTATTTGCTTTGCAGACGCCCACACAAAGGGCAACTTAACATCGCAAACAGCTTTACATATGGACCATTTAGACCGAACCGTAAGGCACCTCCTTTTAACCTACACCCCTTCAGCTGCACATTGCCTCTGAATCATTGCACCGTTGCACTCCAGAAGCCCTGCTTGGGGAATTGAGCAGTTCAGTTCCTTGATAGCGCACTAAAAAAGATTAAGCCCACATTTTATAAGGCTACTTCCTGGGGAGTAGTATATTTCCGTTATCCGACTAAGAAAGTGTTATGAAAGGTTTGGAAAATGCTCTTGTTATGAATGGCTGAAGGGTCTCTATAGCAATATGTAGTTTGACAATTCTAAAAGCTGCAATACGCTAAAGTACAGATTTTTGCCCCGGTTTGCAATCTGGATGGGTCAGTGCTAGTTGCTGAAAGTTAGAGCCAGTAGGCAGAATTTGGGTAGGTGGAGTGGACAGATTTCACAGATAATGGTATGTCATGCTGTATTATGGACATAAACTTGATATTTCAGCTTCAGACCATGAATCCATAAAGGTGGAGCATAAGAAATAAGCTTTAAGCTATTAGAACAAATATTGTTTGTCATGTGTCTCAAAGCAACAATATATATATTTCTGTGTGTGACTTTTGTAATCTGAGTAACTTTTGGGAAGTGTATGATGCCTGAAATCTGTTCAATTTTGAAGTAATGTAGTGTATTCTAGCCTTTTGTAAAAAAAATATAAATAAAATAAAATAAGCATAAAAAAAACTATTGATGATAATGCATTTATTTAGAGTGCAATTTCTTCTTCCGAACAGTCCAACTTCATATAAACAAACACACACACACGCAAAACAATAATGGCACCTCATCCCCACATTCGTTTTTGATCTGTTTATGACTATTATGGCTGCTCTCATAGAACAATACAAAAACACACTTGGCCTCTGTGCTCTCCTGCTTGTAGAAATCTAGAAAACGTTGACCTTTGTCACGTGCAATCAGCGAGTTTTCGGTCAGAGTTGCTGTCAAAACACTCTGCAAACATGCAAAAAACAAAAACAAGCTTGACTGAAAACCACTGAATAGGCACCTCAGCGATTATGCATATTACCCAGAGACACTGATTCCGGTCCTCTTCAGTTTATGTGATGGGCAGAGGGCAGTGGGTTCTCTGATAAGCATGGGCTATACACAGAATCACTCACTCATATTTGTTCAGAGGTATTTGTTTGCAACGTCCCGAATTTAAATAAACCAAGCAACATACACACACACACAATAGAAAAACAACATATATGTTGTGCATACATGGGCTATAAACGATTGCAGAGGCTTTAGTTCAAAAAGACTAGTTTTGTGCTTCTAAAGTAATAATAATCAGAGCAAATGATTCCTCTGTAGTACACTGCCAATAAAAAAATAAAAAATAAAAAATAAATAATAAAAAGACTATTAAAACGTGATTTTAGACAGCTGAATATAGGTAAAACATTCCTATTTAACCCATCTGAACAAAAACTTTACATTTTTTAATGTCAGTAATATCAGAAATCTCATGCATCAACAAAATAAAAAAGCTTTTGGACTAGCCTAAACATCCACTCTTTTTTTGTCTTCATTCATCCAATGAAAATTACTTCTCTCAGTCTGGTCTATGTGTTTTTGTGCTTGAACAAAATATTCATTTTTAGCTTACTTAGGCTAGAAATATTATTGAATTCAGATTTTTTTGTTTTTTTGTTTTTCTTATTCCATATCTTTGGTTGCTCATGCTGCAAAATGGAAGGCACTTGTTTGTCAAAGGGGCTGAGAGCCTTGTCCATTTTGACATTCACATTCTAGCAGTAATGATCCTAAAAGCTGCAATTAAGCTGACTGTCACATCCCGGGGAGCACGCGGGCAGCAGCACAAGGCCTTGTCCTCGAGAGCTGCATCCATTGCGCCTGCCCAGGATTATTCCCTCAACACATCATTTTTCCAGTCCCCCCTCTCCTTTTCTCCTCGCTTTCCTTGTTCTTTTATCACAGCTATCATCTAGATTTTTGTAGTGGCCATACACACATACATGGTTATTTTTTACTTAACGTTAATGCTTAAAAAAAAACTATATGCATTATTTATTTGTGTACATTTTTTTTTTTATTCAATTTAATTTAATATAAAATGGACCATGGGTGGATCTTCATCTGTTTTGTGGCTTTGAATAGATTGATATACTCCAGCAACATCATGTTCTTTCTTAATAAAAATTCCCAATGGTGATCAGATCATTCCCTGTTGATTTCTAAAAAAATAAAACAGAAATGCAGTCAAAGCAAATGGCTGGAGTGCCACGACTTATTATTTCTCTTTTTGCGTTTGATGCCTGGGCCCACTCCTCTGGGAGATGAAACGAGAACTCTCTGTTATAAAATCATGAAAAGGATATGGACAACACCAGGTGGGCAAATCTATCAAAACCCCCGGCAAACACACATGCGAGGGTACGCATATAAAGGGGGCAAAATCATTTTAATTAGCTGAGTGAATGTGATTTGCTGAATGCGGGGAACTAGGCTCTGCACACATTAAAATTGGTCTAATTTTCTGCAAAAAGTCCCATCTGAGTGGACCTGGCCACAGTCAATCAAGTTAAAAGCTACGGTGCTTAATTTGATTTACCAATATAAAATGCAAATGAGGTGATTAAGTGGAGAGGGGAGGCAGAGTAGGAGCCTCTTTTAAACCATCAAGTTAAATGTGAACAGACATCGGACTGGCAGCAGCAAGAATGTTTTAGCATATTCGTTTGATTAGAGGTACAGAAATTTAATTAGTGTGGCTAATTGCTTGACAAATTGCAGCACACTCCTGAAAAGGCAGATTTTTTTTTTTAACCGTGTAAAACCCCCTCCGTGTGGAAATTTTGTCCAAATGGCCCCTATGCCAATATGTGAAAAGCATAATTAAATAAATGGAAGATGGCACAACAGTACCTTACAATAGCAAATGAGATAATGCCTGTAATTAGGTGGGACACAAGTCTATGTCCATATGCCGTGTTTCTCTTCAGCTACTCTCCGTTCCTCTCATAGGACAAATCTAATAAGCCTCCTTAACTAGGTGAGGCTCTCCTGGGATACTGAAGAGCTGTCGGTCCGAGCCATAGTACTGGAGCACTAATCAGAGTATGACGCATATAATCAAGCCAAGCTCCAGTGCTACAACATACAGGTTTTGTTTTGAACAAAAAAACCTAATGTTTATGTGATATTACTTTTTTATATTATCCACATAAACACAAATAATTACATGTAATTATTTACGAAAACATACAGTAGCAAAGCCTTTTCTCATTTCCCTTAACAAAATAACAGATTGACGGTGAATACTCTTCATACCTTTTAGTTCTTTAGTATGTTGTAACTGGTCTCAGCCTCCAAAAATTGGCCACCCTTATTCTGATTGGCTGGCTATAAAGTAATTTCAGGCAGCCAGGCTTTTCCAGTGCACCTGAAAATGAAGATGTGTTTACAAGATACTGTGCTGACAAAGCAAGTGCTTTAGAGGAAAGACTAAAGACTGTTGAATAGTGGTCAAATGCTAGGGGCATTAAGTACTGTAAGGTATCTACAAGTAGGCCGAACTTACACCATCATCACCAGCTATATATAGTTACATATTTTGTTTAGGATGAAAATATCAAATATTATAAGATGTAATTAAAAATCGATTATTGTTATCATAAAAATCTAAGTTAATACCTTGTAATCCTGAAGCTGTTGTTTTTACGTAATGACGCACGTTCACTAGAAAACTACGTTTATCCTGAAAAAAGCCTGCAAACATGTTGTGTTTGCGCTACATTGCGGATTAATTACTTTAACAAATTTGTACCAGGAACTGCTTAAAGATATCACATTACGTGAGCAACACAGCAGCAACGAACATTTTCCGACTTGAGATTTAACGACAGTCGCAGCAAACTACGCAGAAGCAACGTCACTACAGGTAACGTAACCGCGCAGCCGCCGTTTCTTGCGTCGAAAAGCTGCAAGGTTGATAAAAAGGTAACCTTAACCTTAACCTAAAACATTACCTTAACGCATTACGCAAAAAAGAAATTAGGATATGTTTTGTTGTTTTAGTAGCTGTGGTGCAATGACTGATGTTTGGACAGGTTAGAATGCCCAAACAGACTAATGTTTTTATTATTGTTTTTTAATAGTATTGTTTCATAGCCTATTATTGTTTTTTTTATAAAGTACTACTAGTGTGCAGTCTGTGCACTAATAGAATGCACTTAAAGTCATTCGCAGCCATGATATAGTTGTATAAATTTTGAATATAAATGATAAATGAAACTCCCTGTTTACCTAAACATTTGTGCTTGACTCACTTTCTATAAAAAGACTACTATGGTCTACAGTTATTTTACTGGTAAATAGTAGTCTATAAGTAACATTAGTAATTCGTTTTTGGATTAAATATGACAATTTTGCATTAGACTCAGTGTCAGACAGTGTTAGATCAGTGTTATTCAGTCACTCACCTAGTCACCTTTGCTCATTATTGCTTGCGAATAGCTTAAACCATTCAGACTTATTCATTTGCATTTTCAAATAGTTTACCCTATAAACTGTACTCAGCAGACAAGAGTTACGTTTTTTCCTGGGTATCACATGCATTTTCAGATCAATACAGATGTGCTTGTTCCTTTGTGCTTGTGCTTGCGATAACTATAAAGTGATGGCAGTGGTGTGCCTCTTGTCGTTGTTAGTCTAAATGATTTGAGAGGGAATTTTACAAGAAACGGTTTTTGACATGAAAGTACATGTGCCTTTACAATTAGACTCAGTTTTCATTGAAGACAGCCCTCCATCTTCTTTGAGATAATTATGGTGTTCAGAAGACAGTAGTAGAGATGATATCACCTAAATAGGTAGATATTGGATGTACCCTGTCAGAGATAATGAAATGTTGAAGAGTTTCTCATCACTCAAAGCTAAAAAGACAGAGAACCGGCACTATATAACAAGTTTGTAATAGAAAACCCAACAACTTAGACTTTGTTTGAACAAGGTAATGAGCACTGTCATTTTAAAGACACATGCTCCTTTCTGATTGACGACAACTGGTAAATCTTGATCAGGCTACTCATTTACATATGTTAGCTATACAGCATGTCATAAATGTCAACATCAAAATTACACCTTGTGCTTACATCATTCACTGTCAACATGGCATTCATCGAATCTTGTTTTGGCATGATTATTTGGAAGCAAAAATGTCTCAATGCCTCATGTGTAACCAGGGAAACGGCTGTAACATTTGAGGCAGATTTTCATTTAGGCTAAATGTCAAAAAGTAAACTGGCTGCCAAGGCACAAGGCTACAACAGACATTCTCAGCGCTCTGTCAAAATGGACAAAAATTGCGGCTGTGTTAATAGAGATAAAGACTGGCCTGCTGAGACATAAATGCCGTCCTTCACTGGTCTGACATTAAGGAGCACAGTGACTCAAATTGAGGTAAAATTGGATACCATGGCTCTCTCTCTGGTCACAAAATGTGTAGACTGTATTTTAAAGATGCAATTAGTAATTGTCAACACACAACTACAGCTTTCATTAAAAATTGGATTTAACAGCATACTTATGGATAAGAAGATAGAGTCTGTATTATTATTAGGAATGCAACTTACTGTAAAAGCATGTTTCATAATTTTGTTGTGTTTTTGTCAGAGTATTGACTTCTTGCATCTCATCTAGTAAACCAAAGACCCTTAAAGGGAATGTTCACCCAAAAATTTGAAATTGCCCCATGATTTACTCACCCTCAGGCATATGATTTTTTTTTAAATGATTCTTCTCTCAGATGAATACAGTCAGAGTTATTAAACAACGTCCTGGCTCTTCCAAGCTTTAAAATAGCAGTGAATGGGTGTTGAGATTTTGAAACCCAAAAAGTGCATCCGTAGTGTTCCACATGACTCCAGGGAGTTAATGACGGCATTGTGAAGAGGCCTTCTCACTTCTCTGATGAGAAGGACAAATGCAGAAGCATGGAAGAGAAAGCTAAACAAAACACCAGTTGAATTAGAAGTCCAATATGACAATATGAAAGAAATAGGATTTTAGAAGAGATTTGTTTTCCTTTGCTGTAAACAAAACTTGGTTCTCACGAGGCTAGCATGTTCTCCATCCTACGTCATCCACACAGTTAGTGGAAACTATAGATTATGGTTTGTGAAGTTTTAAATATGGCTATTTTACTTCCATAAAGACATCGCTTTGCATCGGTGGGGATTTATTAACCTCCGGGAGCGGTGCAGAGTACTTTTATGATGGCTTGAGGGTGAATAAATCATGTGGCGATTTTAATTTTTTGGGTGAACTATCTCCTTAACTTTGTCAGAGTTTTAAAGGTCAAAAGTAGACAGCCGGTGGTCTACTTACTGTGAAGAGGGGACTCTTGTACATATGTTAGGGTCTTGTCTTGAGCTGCTCTACTGAAGGAGCTGTGTTTAGAATATTGATAGGCACTACACTGAAAGATTGCAGGCCTCTTGTCAACAACTGACTGACATGAGCTGTTAACATGCTATTTTCAGCCTCTGGCTTTTCACTGTGGCATTCTTGTTAGAAGACCACAGAAAATCCTGTGTTTGTTCTCTCCTGTCTCTTCTTGAGGTAATCCTTTCTTTCTCTTTGTGTATTCCTGTATTGATGCAGCGAGCTCAATTTTCAGGAAAACCACACTGGCCCTTTCTATTGAATCCAATGCATATATGACCAGTTGAGGACTTTATCAGTTTAACGCTAATAAATACTCTGCATCATAAAAATAACAGCGAAGTGTTACCGTAAACAATATATTTACCATTCAAAAAGTCCCCCAAGACAATCATTCTCGTTAACCGTATGGCATATTTTAGTAGAAGCGGCATTTTCTTTCTTTCTTTCTTAATTTTTTTTTTTTGTCATTTGCTTTCATGAAACTCTCAACAGTTTTATGCAAGAAGGGAGAGACACATCTGAATAGGCTACAGAGTACAAAAGCCATGTCTTTCAGTGCTGTCAGGGTGTTGATAAAAATCAAAAGAAAAGAGTCTTTAGGTTTGATGCCTAAGTGTGGACCCAAGGGTGCACATGACCTGTAAGTCTATGAGAAAGAAAGATACTTTTTCATTCCCATTGTCCCTGGTCATACAAGATGAAACCCCTCTTTTGAAGGCGGATGACATTATCATTGAATCAGATGAGAAGCGTTAACATGTGTAAAACATCACTTCTGCATGTATAGTGTAAATATGTAATTCCTATGTAAAATTATTATGCTAAAACTAGGTCTATTTAAGATGTAATGTAAATGTACAAAGCTGCTTCTATATGTATGAATAAAGCACACACTGCACTTAATTCATGTAACAAGTGGGGAAAAAATGAAAATAGCTCCATACTGTTTAAGGGTGAAGCACTACACTAAATGACAGTTCGTAAAAACTCGACATAGGGTTTAGAAGGCAAATCTAAAAAAAAATCCTATAGGTGCACCAGTGTTTTCCACAGAAAATTGTTATGACATAGTTTTTATAAAGTGCGCCTGCAGTGATAAAAATCATGCACATACTCAATGTGTTCCCCATGTTTATTGCATCTCTCCTTGAACAAAATGCTTTGTTCCAGACGCATTTACAGGTGGCCACTCTGCTTACCTCTGCTCGCCACAAAATGAAGCTACTTGTGTTTTTAACATATACTGTAGGCATTCACTTAGGCAGCCTCAACACCGTGCCCTTGGGTCTGAAATAATTCTTGTTATTATAGCTGTCAATTACACTGTGTATTGCCTGAAATTTGACTGCCTACTTTTTAATGGAAATAGATAGGAGCTTTTATTGAAGCAACAATTTATGGTATGAATAGAGAGTGAGTTCAGCTAAGCACAAAAAGTTAATCTAATATGTTCTGACAACACTTGAAACATGTCGGTTGAAAATGGTATATGAAGTATTACCAGACTCGAGCACTGGTTTACAAATGTTTTTTTGTACAACTTGTAGATTGGTAGAGGAATGTTTAACTTTTAGTAATGAGTTGACATGCTGGATTGTTTATTGAGGAGGATCATAAGAAGTTTGTAAGTTGGATGAAACGGGCACACTTTTACATCTTACAATTTTACATATTGCTTTATGCATTTTTTTGTTTTGTTTTAGAAATTACAGATTATGTCCAAATTTAATTACATGTAAATACATATAGGACACATTTAATCAGATTCAAACAGTAATTGCAATATGCCCTTAAGCTATTTTGATAGACTTTTCCACACACACTGCACTTGAATCAGACTGCCGTTATATCCATTTGAACCACATATTCTTTTTCAAACTTTATCCTCCTACATGTAAGTCTACTCAGCAAACTTGATCTCAGCCGAGCATAAAAAAAAAAAAAACTAAAGTACCTCTCCCCTGACTTGTTTTTTCAATATTTAAATAGCGCTTAAAGCAGCTAAAACTGTTCTTTTTTTTACTAAATTTAATGATAGTGAATAAAACAAGCAAAAAAAATGAAATGAGAACTTGGGTCTTCAGCAAACTTCAGTCAGTTTAGTTTGGGGTTACTGTGTTTGTTCTTTTGCTTACGTTTTGTATCATTTTCTACCCGTGACAACGTGGAAAAAGAGGCTTTATAATGCGTTTTATGTAGTATACCTCCAAAAGATGCTCCACACACTGATTTCACTGATGCTGAAAGCCAGGACCGCAAGGAAGCAAGTATATTAGCCACAGAGCTCAATGATATCCAGTCGTTCTTTAACTCAAAGTGACAGATAAAAGAAAGAGATACTCGCTGCTGTGATGAGACACATAAGCCGGGGACATGGGATCGACTTCTAGGCAGATGAAACCCTGTCACACATCTGCATACAATGGCAGGGGAGAGAATGCTATCTCATCTCATCGACAGCATCGTGTTTAATCAACAAACAATTAAAATTGAATGGGATTTATACCCCTCGGGCACCAAGTGTTGCCGCTGCCGTAAAGCACATGTACTTTGAGAGAGTTGCGGGTCAGTTACTTTATGACAGGGTTAGGTGTACTATATATGTATATTTTATAAGGAACCTTTTTTTTGCAATATTCTTGATGTGCATAGGGAGTCAGTCTATATGAAGAAAGGTGATCTTTCTTAGGTTAATAGTGACCCAGCATGACAGCAGTTGCTCTCCCCTTAGATTAGATGGGGTCTGGGCATCACTGAGGCCGGACAGAGACTGAGTACTTTAAACCAGATCCATTGTGTGATGTGATCTGCCTTTAGTCAAACCTTATGGAAAAGCACAGGGTTGGCCTATTGCTTCTTTAATTTGAGTGATGTAACTGGATACTGAAGTATATATATATATATATATATATATATATATGTCTACTTAAGGTGTTCATTTTCTGTAGTAAAAAGTATAAAACACTGTAACGTCTTAGTTTTCTATTTTGTGCAGTATTTGTAAAGGTAAGCAGAACCTTGTTGTTTAAAACACATGAAGACAATAAATGATAGTAGCACGTGTCAAATAGTCAAAATTACTGGGATTGCTAATTATACAATATCATCAATTATGACATTAACATTTTTGCATTATTGTACAGTTATTGAAATTGATGTTGATTAAAATGTATTGAGATTTTTTTTATTCCACCATTTTGCTACAGTTAACAAACAATGTGAAAAAAGTATGTAAGATATTTGAATTCAGTACATTTATGCAGATCAAATAAATTTACTATACTATACTTTTGAGTATCCTTTGCTAACTTTGCCTTTCCATGTCAAGAAAATCCTTCTATACAGGTATAGTTCCTCTTTATGACTCACCCAGTAGTAGATTTCAGGTCATAAGGAAATCTAGGCCAGTTTTTTTTTTCTTTTTTTACTCAGGTTAATCATAGTGAGGAACAGTACCCGCAGCCAACAGATCAAACAGATGAATGTGTGAAACATGATTAATGTTCACGTAAACCGCTTACAGAAATTAAAAAAGGCGAAATCTAGATTAATCACTAGCTTGTGCCGCAGTTTGAGTTTCTGATGGTTTATTGTAATTTCTCTAATCACTATCACAAACATAAAAAGGAAAAAATAGTATTATTTGTAGAAATGTTTTTCTAATTTGAAATACAGATACCATAATGATGACATTAACTGCAATATTTCCTGAGTATTCTTAATTATTTCAACACTGTATATTCTGGGGTTTATTCTGTTTAGGAAATACAGGCTTAATACTGATATCTAAATGCAGCTGAGCAAGAGAGGTGCATAAGTGCCTTTAGACATGTACAGTAAATCAATATAACGGAGTACACAGAATGGGGCAAATAATTAAAAAGAAAAAAGAGAAGTGTCCAGCAGTTTACCCCGCTTAAACTTCATCATAAAAAATGGAGAGGAGAGAGGTATAAGATCTGTAACCAATTTGTAAGGGAAACCTCTGTGTGTCTCCTCAAGCAATTAATGGCAGCACGGAGAGGTGAAATGAAATTTCAATACCAGTCTTCCCTGCAACCCAAAACCTATACTGATGTGCTTCAGAAGCCAACTTTACTGTATACTGTATATGGGCCAAGCTGGACTAATTTTTTAGATACTCTAAAAAAAAAAGTATTCCATGCAGGACTCTTTGTCTTGCATTGCAGTATCAGCCTCAGAGGAGCTGGCCTTTTGTTAAATATCTTCTCTTCTTATGGGCGCATTTCTCTCTGTTCACCTCCAACATATCAAGTTTAAAGCAATGTACAGTATAAGGTTGGGTGGAGCACAAAGGTTTTTTTTCTTCTGTGGGAAAGAAGAGCTTGAGTGATGAATTCATAGTGTAATGATCGTCATAGCGCTTTAATACTACAAGCATATTAGCTTACAAGGCTTAGACTTGTAGTGTATTAAAACATTTCCATTTATCTCATGATTCTGTCAGATGCGCATCTTTAGATACCCGTCAAATAACACAGGAAAGACGTTATATGAGTGGGGGAAAAATAACAGCTTGGTTTAATCTGACTTTAATATGCATCATTTAAAAAAAAAAAA
>JAUCNO010001398.1:2473543-2486809 GCA_032353835.1 Enteromius viviparus | reverse complement strand
TCTGATTGGCTATTGTGTAGCCTATTTCTTTTTTTGATTGGCTGATAAGTGGCAGGCTCGACTAAGAACTCCAGGGGCGACGCGCTTGAATCCTGCCGGTTCGCGCAGCCAGAGAAATGTTGGGCGCTGCGGTATATTCAATATATTATAAATAGTTTTTTCTGCGTGAGAAATACAATGTGTGGCGGGAGTGCGTGACAATAGACCGGAATGAGTGACTGTCAGGCTCAATGCGTGACACTTGAGAGCCCTGGTGTTACGTGTATGTTGTATTAACATCATAAGTATAGTTTAGGATCATTTTTGCAGTGTGTGTCTTCTAGTACAGGAGTGGTGTAAAATAATCTCATACATAACCTGTAATGATGCCTATTTGTTATCAGTCATTGAGAAAACAACAGTGAAATCAAAAAGTTATGCACCTGTATTGGCTTGAAGACATAATATTCCTAAGACCCCGCACCCCACCTCTGCTGCCATACTCGGGTTACAGGGTGGCAGGTGGGGGGGCTTTTACAAACAGGCTTGCTGCTCAGAAAGGATTTAACAGACCATGATGCACTTGGGGCCCTGCTCTGTTTATTCTGGATGATGAAAAGAAACTGGGGGGAAAAGCTCTAAGTAAATGGAACACACACATGACATTTATTTTGGTCAACTACTTGGCTGCCTCTAGTTCATAAACGTGCAGCCGGATGCCAGGCACTGTAATACTAGCATGAGCGGCCTTTGTTACAGTTCCTCAGTGAATGCGGGACAGGGGCCATAATGCTGTCAAAGTTGATCAGAGGCTCGTGTCAAGCATCAGGCAAATTATCTACAATCTAATTCTTTACGCTCAAACAATAAAAAAAAAGGTTTAGTTATTCATGTTTGCCCTTTAAACAAATTCACACAAACAGATATGTACATCGATTCCTACAGGTGCAATATGAAATGTAGCCTGAATATGTCAAACCACCGAAATGCATAACTGGATCAGCTACGTGACCACCCAAGTAAGTTCTTGTCAAAACAATGTCTGGTATCAACAAGAAGAAGTGTTAAAAAATATGACCAGCCTGTTTGAGTACATCTCGGGAATAACTTCATTGGCTATCTATTTAAAGAATGCGATCCACAGGGTCTTCCAAGTTTTTCTGCGCACCCATTCCTCAACACATATGGAGGACGTTACCTAGCAAGTATATGCTAACATGTCACCGTGCATCAACAATCAGGGCTGTGTTGAATTAGGAAGACAATGGTTGGAATAGCAGTACCATGAGCAAGTATAATAATAATGCAAACAGAATGCTCCGTCAGTGATATGAGATATGAGAGTAACTGTGTGTGTTCTTATTATGTAAGATGTAATGGGAAGAAATTTGGAACACTTCAGGGTGGAATTTAAGTCAAACTGATCTCATTGTTCACTGCAGACTAATGTCCTAGCACAAGTATTTTAGATTAGTCCTGCATCATTTAGCAGACGACTGTAAAATGGATGGTTAAATTTTACAGCAACACATATAGGCCTGAAAGGTTTGACTTGTCCATCATCTAAAGTATAATACTATCATTGTTTCATGTATTTACATCCAAATATTAGAAATGTTTCCTTTGCAACCAACCAAAATAAGTGCTAAAATGACTAAACCTAAAATGGAAATAAATATAAAATATAGACAATAAATAAACAAAAATGTCCCAAAACCCAAGCAAACCATTTTCACACTAGTTTTCCATTAGTTTAGTACTTACGATGAAAAGACGCTCACAGCTGTGTACTATTTGGACTCAATACGAGTGTCAAACAGATGTGTCTCAATAACATTTTTACATAGCTAATTGGAAAGTACACATTTATTCATTTGCCAGGTGCCACATGCACATAAAACGTTCCTAAGAAAAAATTAATTATGTCCAGCTAAATTTACCACATTGGATTAATATTCACAAATTTCTGCCAGTGGCATGTGTGGTAAGAAAATAGGAGGAGCTAGCATCTCAGCGTCTTATTGTGTTTTCTCAATCTGCACAAGGTTGTCAGCATAGATTCGAGTGAAAAGTAAACAAAAATAGTATTAGTGAATAGTCCAAACACAAGATAACGTGTCTATTGAGCATACATGGACTGCCAGAATTTAAGTTTTGTGGGAGAATGGTTTCTTTTGGCTTCAACAGCCTAAACGCAAAGAAACCAAGCCCCCATTTTTATTGGACTGTGATGAATGGCCCTTAGAGAACAAGCCTAAGTGCCCTTGAAATACGGTGTTGATGCACACAGAGGGTTTGGTTATTTACATTCAATTTAAGGGTGTTTTGGACATAAGGCATCACACTCAGCTGGTCAGCATCAATTTAAAGACAGAGTGCACAACGTGTATAGAAATGTGTGTTTGTGCATAGGAGTGAGAGAGGTAAATTCATTGTGGTGCGTTTGCTCTTCTGTACATATCTGAAGCATCAACCTAGTTGCACAACTTATTTTAGTTGGTTGGGGAGTATTTTGGTGTTATTTTTGACTGTAAAGCTTTTTTAGATTGCGTGTGTGTTGTTAATGAATACATTGCAGTTGGTCAGCTTGAATTCATGACCACAAAAGAGGGGAATCAAATGGACTAGTCTTGCGCCCACAGAAGTAATTAATCACAGTGCAGGATAATAAAAGAGATTCTTTCCTAAAATGGAGTACAGATGGCCTTTATTCTTGATACATGGCCCCTGAGTGTAACCGTGTCAAAAACTAGGTGAGTTAAGCAGAAGAAAAGTACACATAACAACTTCATAATCACTGTGAAATAATCCAAAAACAAGAATCTGTAAGCCTTCACGAGTTTGTACAATCATAAATTTGCTGAATAGAGAGATTCGGTTTGTAACGTAAATTGAAATGTTCCTAGCGTAAGCTGACTCCAGAAGTGTACGTTACAGTTTAATAATGGTATCCAACCCCCGTCATGAAATTTATTAGCCCCGTCAAAAGTCCTTAGCTCAAATGTATGGTATTCCAGATGTTTTGAGTTTCAAAAAAAAAAAAAAAAAAAAATCCATCTTGTTTTCACATGTAGTGTACAGAGAAGTATAAGTTTCATCCAATGATTCTTTAATTAAGACAACTGTGCTGACTTTCCTTCTCCAGCAATATTAATTTAGCAAAAGATCTTTATGTTTTAGCAGCATTAGTAACGCTGGTCAAACATAAAGAAATGCATAAAGAAGTCTTTTCCCACACTCACATTGCAATAATATGGTGCTGGTTGTCTTTGTTTTCACCCCCTCCGTGTTCAAATAAACTCCAATATGAAGGAGGAATGTAACTTATACCTCTTTGTTGCTGATGCCCACAATGGTACTCTTAGAGGAATTGCATAGTGGTGAAAGTGCAGGAGCAGCATATATTTGTGAGCTGGGAACCCACTTCATCTTCGTTGTGCGCGAGGGACCGCTGCTGGGTCATGGGGGCCGAGGCCCCAATGTAAACACAGGTGTTGAGGAGGCAAGTATAAGGGGTTACCCCAATCCAGTAGCTAAGGAAACAGCAAAAGTCACGCTTGGAGAGTGAAAACTACCCCCAGAAATGATGCCAAATGGAACATTCCCCATCAATCTGACATGACTCTTTATTAGGCCTCATTTGAGAGAATTAATGTGGCCTCTGCCTTCACACAGCAATTGCTGTAGCTAGTGATCAGGTGCAGCAAGACATTAAACTTGGGTGTTTTTGAATAATTTGGATGGTGTTTATCATTCATCTTCTTACATGTTGCAGAGTTTGTCTTGGACCCAGTTCTGAATTAATGTGCTTTAATGAGATCTATAATTGAGGAAAAACCAGTTCTTCACATTTTTTCTGAATTTTGAAAACATACCCCAAAAGGGAAAAGTAAGCTAAGTGTATTTATCCCCTCAACTTTTCTTCACAATACATACAAAGAGTTTATTTGCTAAAACAAAAAACAAAAAAAATCATGTTTTTAATTATGTATTTTGTTTTTATTATTTAAGTTATTTTTTGAACCTCCAACTGCAGTTTGATGCAACTGCAACAAAAAAACAATTTCTGAGAATTGTTACAGAATTATCAGTTTTTGCAAACAAACTTGAAATGAATTAAAAATGTTTAACCTTGTTTTAAATGAACAACATAAACAACAGCAACACTTTGTATGTCTTGGAGAGATTGATACAACCATAGCCACTATTGTGCAGGACGTTCTAGGTCATATCATTCTCTGTTTCTATCTCACTCTTGCATGAAAGCACAATGTAAACAATATTCAGAGGGAGCTGCTTGCTTTGGACAGATGACCATTGGCATGAGTGGACCCAAGTTCCTAATAAGTGTACTTAACTCAAGCAGATTGGAAAAAACATTAACATTTTCCCCTTTCGAATCCTTTCTATGAAACATGCTGAAAGCTTATGTTCCGCTGCACAACAAAAATGCACACAAGACATTAGCAACTAAATTGTTGAATATGGCAGCAATATATTTGCCTGCCCTTAAGCTTTCAGGATCAATTTCCTAAATTTAGGAAATTATTTCTAACAATAAAAAAAGAATGTGCTTACCATCCTCATGCACTATTAAAGACCTCTGGGACTAAGGCCGGCCAGAAAAATAAGAAGCTTTTTATCAACCACAGGACACAAAGTGTTCCCAGTGGCGCTCTCTCAGCTATGCACTGACCAACACTACGAATGATGATTTATCTTCTAGCTGCTCTCAAGCTCATTTTTACTATCTGTTTGTACAGCTGAAAGGAGAGGCAGGCTTTAACGCTTGGAATACAATGAAAGAAATTCAAACTGAACATTGTCGTGAGCTCTAACTTCTGGCCATCCCATGCCAAATAAATTTGATCTATTTCTAATTCTATCAAATAGCTTAAGTGCTGTAAAATTGTTATGATGTTTGCTGATTAAACATCATTGAAAAACCTCACTTTGTACAAACTCAGCAACTGGGCCATATTACCCTCAAAAAGGATCCCTGAAAATGATTTAGACATCGCTAAGAACAACAGATGTTGTGTCGAGAATTCAGCCCTTCAGTTGCTTCAAATCTTTCTCAAATAAGAAGAAAAAAGAAACATTGTATTCCTACTGGCCTGGCAGATGGCAGCTTTCAATAGTACAGTGATTTTTAAAATTCAGCAGGTAGAGTTCGTGAAATATTTTTCCTGAGGGCACTTGGAGAAAAAGAATCTTATGGAAAATATTATTTTGGGCTGTTAAACGTCAAGGGAAATTCCACCCAGCATGACAATTTACTTAACTCCTTTTTTAAAGAAATTCTGTGTCACCTCTGATTATATTGAGTCAGACGTATCAGTTACACATACTGTACTCCATTTTACAGATTGTTAACCACTGATGTTTGTGGTAAATGAAACATGCAGCGTCATTTAATTATACTGAGGATATTTTTAAGATGATTGAGGTTCTGTCAAAACGTTACATTTGAACCTGTGCTGTCAAGATACAGTCTAAACATTCAACAAGAAATTCATTCATTTGATTAGTTATAAACTCCTCATAGGAATTTTATGGATTAATCTTTTGACCCGAACCTGGACTGGTTTACTTAAAGTCTATTTCCTTATTAACACTGGCATAATCTTAGTAAAATGCATCCTTTGCATGTAACTTTGATGTACAAAATATAGCAAAAGGTATTTAAATGACATTTAAATATGCCTGTGCTGCATGTAATGAGTTGTTTCATCTTACTCCGACATTCAGCAGGATTCTTCCATCACAAGCACTGTGGTCCATTAGATTAATCTGCTTTGCACATGTTAGGCTTGTGGTTCTAACCTCATCAGTCTGCAAGACCTTCTAATCATACAGCAAGCTAAAGTGGCTATTAACCACAGACAGACTAAGAAAACATAAGGACTGTATCTTACAAAATGTTCTGACCAGTGGAATGGAGCTGTCTTCCTTATGTCTTTTGTCGCATTAATTGTCCAGTCTTTCTGTTAGTATCACATTTGCCAAAGTATCCAATGTTAATGCTGCGCTGTTGAAAAGAATTAAATCTAATACTATTTTTACAAATACTTGCTAATGCACCTTTGGTTTGGTTTTCAGTATAATGCAGAAGAGTCGTTTCTCATCCACTCCCATCGTTCCACCACTAATTTGGGTCTTTTGGTAAATCCTCTACACATTAAAAGGTGGTTCTGTTCAGTGTCTCTGCACTGACAAAGCTATTAACATGCATTCATCATAATACCTCCAAGTCGCTGCAGAATCCATCATATACATCCGGCATCGTGAGGAGGCCAAACTACAAAGCAGATGATTGTCTAGTATCTTTATGGCCAAAGGCTACATAATGTGAAAAACACTTCCACCTCTGCACTGGGATACTGGAAGCCACATCATGAAACATCACAGACCTTAGAGCCTAAGGTAAAGGATGTAGGGGGAAAAGGTGAACTCAAACGTACCTCCGCAAAGTCACTAACCACTGTAACAGCTCGTAATAAAAGCGTTTTTCAAAGAAGACCAGAGCCTAAGCAGCACATGGGCCTTCTCGACTGAAAATCCTACTTGCATGACAAACGGCGAACAGAGAGGAACTGGCCAAAAGTAAAACATAACAAGCTGTCATTAAGAACAAAATTGAACCTAGTACACAAAGATTTATTTGATATTCCACTGTTGTTGATTATCCGGAAATATCTGCTGTGAACGTAACTGAGACAAATCGTGTAATTCTCTACTGGTATCCGTATTAATCAGACACAAAGAAGACTAAATCATCAAATTCATGTGTCTCTGTTTAGGGTTTGACCACACAGTCGTAACATGTGGTGGTGAGAATAATCACAAGAGCATAAACATTAGTGATTGCATGACCAAACCTGAGCTTGGTCATTTGACAATCACATCTGCTGTAATTCAGATAGTAACATCATGTCCTATAAAAAGAAGCTATGTCTTAAAGCAACAAATCAGGAAATGTACAGTATTTTATTCATATTAAATCCATTTCAAAAAGCAAACATGTATGTTTTTTGGATGCATGGTATCTATTTTTTTACTGTCCATACAGAACAGACTGCAGCTCATGTTTATTAAATATTGGATGAGGAAAGACTGACTGCAAACATTTAGATTTGGATATTATATAACAAATCCCTTAAGTTCAACAAGGAAACCCATGAAAAGCCAGTGAATGAAAACCAAATACTTAAAAATAGGTCTTTTGTGCCTGCCAGATGAATGTATAAAATAAAAAATAAATAAAATATTTACTACACCGTGGTTTAATAAAATACAAAATTTACTTTTCGCTTGCTGCCCTCAATCAAGTTCAATTTTGACCCTTCACGGTGAAAAGTTTGGGCACCTCTGAGGTAGGCATGTCATGAAATTTAAAAATATCCAATAACCACAGTGACTTTTGAAATGAAAGGAAGTCCTTTGATTTAGATTGATTGTAAATGTGTTAGTCCAACAAAAAACTCTGTGTCAGTATATATTCATTTTGTTATTTTTACATTTTAAATGCTGTTTCTTAGTCCTAATCCACATCAGCACTGTTGATTCTGTGCAACGGTCTTTCCTGGTCTCAATCATTCAGAGCACAATTCAACACCAGCTTCGTAACAGGATCCACGCTGTTAAAATGACTCCACATGCGGCCAATTAATTTTTTGAAAAACCTAGTTTCACTCAAAACAACATCCGTGGCATTTCCAAAAGGTTGCCTGCTTTAAGACAAGTAATAAGGATGTGAAAAAGTAAAGTGACAAGTCAGTGAAATAGAACATTATTTCCAGATTGAATAAATCCATTGCAAAGCTCTTTAAAGGAAACTGAAACAAGATCTTGTTATTTCTGACAAATCCTATTTCTTTTCAATGCGAACATGCTGAGCAAGGAAGCTGGCTTTTAATTCTGGTGAGTGAGAATATTTGCTAAGTTCATTTGAATATGACCCAAAATTCAGTTAATTTAGCCTAATATAAAATCAACTAACCAAAGCTTACATTTTGAAATGGATGATGGGAACAAAAACCTATTCATGTCAAGAAACCTTTTATTTCTCCTTATAATTATGACTGTAGATATACTGTGTCATTAACAGTTGAATTATTGGTTGCTTTCCTGGACTCTTCTATTGAGGTAGATGATCAGCTACTGGTGCTCACACGCAAGTCTAATTCACCCTCAATGAGCATTTTGTTAACTAAATTGCTGGCACATCACTTTCAGGTTTGCTGTAGTCTCAATATATACATATAGTGCTCATTAGGTATAAGTCTGCTACCACAAAGACCTTAACCCTTTAGCAGCAGACAGACCCTAATAAACATCTGTTTTAAAGCAGAACGGCAGAAACAAAGTTGAATTAAACGCAGTGTTAAACACTGTGTAGATCCAAACAAAAATGTAAAAAAGAAAAAAAGTCACAATTTATTCACTGTTGGTGTAAATCTGCATGCATTTATTAATGCTTTCTTGGAAGTATATTACAGAACATTTTTATTTAAAATTATCTTATGTTCCACAGAGGTTTGAAAAGACTGTGAATAATGGCAGGTTTTTCATTTTTGTGTAAATTATCCCTTCATTGTGGATAACCGGAAGAATGCTTGAATGATGTATGATATGTTTCAACAGTCTCAACTCACTTTTTATGTATACTGCTATCCTTTGTAGTCACTTCAAGGTAAACCAAGACTTCCTTTTACTGCATACTCGCTTCAAGTCAAAACAGGTCAACAAGTTATTAATATCATGATTAGAAAAATTGTATAAAAAACCAGCTGCAACACACTAAATTTAGTTTTTTTACATCAAAGCATAAACCGTCTTTACATAGTGGTTTGTGGATAGAGTCGATCAATTCAAGCGCCTGAATAGAATAGAGAATAGGAAAGAGATCTGCTTGACAATTCTTCTGTATTAGATATCACCGCCACAAGGTATTCTTCCATTTACAACAGAAGAAATACTATTACAAAATGTTATACCATGGGAAAAAAAGTGATGTGAACATCCCCAAGATAAAATGCTGTATATCATGCAAATATCAATAAATAAAGCTTAGGTATTGTTACAGTGTTCAAATGACATGCTGCTGGCTTCAGAGGAGTGTAATTATGTGTTTGAGTGACTAACACGTATGCAGCAACTTTCCAATTAGCTTCATTTAGCACCTCATATGCTGGGCCGATGTGGGACAGCCAACAGAGTCCAAGCTATCCTCCTGACCATGCCCTGAAAAACAGGGCTGAAGGTCTTATTTCAGCCTATGTGAGCGAGGGATTAACACCGTCGTGCATATGTACAGTCTGTGTTCGCAGCAGGGTTTTACTTGGCTAGTGAGAGATGGCTCCAACCATCAATTTCGAAAAGGGTGAATTTGTGGAGAGTGGCATTTTTTCGAAGGAGTCAAACAATGGACAAAGAGCATGGCTGTGGTTGTGCTGGGGGTTTGGGGGGAGGGTTGGAGCTCGAGTCTCCAGAGCCTGTCATGAGCACGCGAGGTCAGGACATCTGCTGACATTTACTGCTGGGCCTGGGCCAGGCTGCAGGTTTCAGGGCTCCTGCCAGGGCCTCATATCAGGCCTGCGTAAAACCACCAGGCTCCCTCATCTCTCTGAAACTCGCACCAGAATGCGCAGAACCTGCGTGACCTTGTGCTTTTTGATCCAGGCCTAGTGGTGCAGCATTTATGAAGACACTGTGAATTGTAAACTTGCTTGAGAGGGCATGACCAGGGCCGGTTTTCGACATGGAGTCTGCGCTAAACACCAGTACTACAGGAGAAAGGAATTACGCAGTGTGGGTTTTTTTTTTTTTTTTTTGCACGACCCATATGCTCAGATCTGAGCCAAACTCAAGATGGCTCCCATTCTCTCTGTATGGACCTGATTTATTAGTGGAAAAAAGTAAAGCTTTCACTCATCTGCTTAATTCACATTCATCTTGAAGAAGTCACAGATGCAGAGAAAAAGAAATCGTGATGAAGGAGTCAGGCATTCAGACAATCCCTCGTCTACTTTTAATCACATAAAGAGAGTCTTACGTCTACTGTTGTCCATTATTTCAATTCAGTCATAAGTCATTGTGAAACCTTTTCACCACAATAGCCATCTTTCAGTAAACCATTTCTTTCATTCAAACGTATCCCAATGCGTCAAGTATAGAGTTACTCTAGGCGAAATCCCTTCATTTGTTCAATTGTGATTTGTTGGCAGGATACAACAATGCCTATCTGTCAAATGAAGCATGTTATGGAGTAGCCTATAACGGGGCAACAAAAGGGCAACATCTGATTAGCATTCATAGCACAGTCTCCCTCGTCTTCTGGTATTTTATTACCACAGGTGCAGGAGCATTCATTGATCAGATGCACGCTACAGGCAAAGCACGTCTTAATTGAAAACATCTCTATTTATACACCTGCAGGCACTAAAGGTCTCTGAAAGCAAAAGGAGGCCTGAAAAGGCAGAGAGAGAGAGAAAGAGCACATTAGAAGATGGAAATTGAGAGGGAGTCACTAAAGGGGAGAGATTTAATGTTTGTTTTGTTGAGGTGAAGGTAATTGTAAATCATTTAAAGATTTGAAATTTTACAGATTTTGACTGCTTTTGGGCTCAGTATGTTGTTGTTTTTTTTTTTTTTAAATGTAGACTTTTATTTATAAAGCATGCATTATATTGATCAAAAGTGTCAGTGAATTCATTTTTTGATGTTACAAATTATTTCTAATCTTCTTTCGCACTTATACTTATCATGGATCTTTAAAACTATGCCATTTTAAACTATTAAGCAGCACAAATGTAAATGTGAATGTAAATCAGCAGAGGAATGTCTAAAGCGTCACTGAAAAATGAGCTTTTATCGTTGCAAGAATAAATTAAATTTTTAATACAGGAAATATATCAGTTGTAATAGTAGAAAATATTACTGCTTTTTCTTTATTCCGATCAAATAAATACGGCCTTTGTGAAAATAAAATCTTCAAGAATGAATCAGTTCAATGTGCTCTTTAACGAATATATTGGCACCATATATATAGCTCACTTACAGTCACGTCCCCTCCCCACCTTGCCCTTAAGGGTGCAAAACAAAATGCCTTTTGGCCTTTTATTACAAGTGTTTGTCTAGTCTTTACAATATTCAGAAGCAGTAAGGCTATGAACTGTGATCTTAGTCACTACCAGTGATTAAGCAATTATTAAGGCAATACAGTATTTACATAACAGTCCAGACTAACTCTTTTACAAAATTGTACGGTGTACAACTATACCTAGACCTGATAGGCATGCTAACCATCAGATGTGCATAGCTTTGGTAACCTAGGAACAGTACTGACATGATAGGGCCCTCGTGTGGAGAGAAAGGTGGATGTAAAAACCACATTTAGAACACACTTCACTTGCATCAATTTAAGCAAGTAACCAAGAGCAACTGTTTACCTATTCACTACATGGAAACATTGCTAAATAAACTTAAACGGTCAATGTTACGTCAAAAACTACTGGTTTAAGAAAGCCCAAATCATTGGAGATGATTAGAACTACACAAGCTATTTGAGCTTCTTGATTAAGAAAGACACACTAAGATCACTATCAAGAAGTTTATTGGCGTGAAGTAAACACAATAGCCTTTCAAATTATAAGAGCTATTTTCTTATTTAACTACAATTTCAACTGAAATAGATTTTTTTCTTTTCTTTCATTTGACATATTTTACTTGAACTGAGACCCAGAACTTCTGTCCATTTTGACAAGCACTGAATGCCACAAAGACACGTCTGCAGGTGGTTAGGCAGGGGAGCTGCCACAAGCAGCCCAAGAAAACACAAATATAGTTCTCCAAAAATGTTTCCTGAAGCCTCACCACAGCAACTATGCAATCCTCGTCCAAGTGGGAGTCCAAGTTTACAGCATCCCAAAAATCCCCACAAACAAAGCTTTTGCCTCTCTCACAGTGAACGGATGAAGGATCTGTGTTTAAGAAACACATGAGCCGTCAGGTGCATCTATAAAGAGCATTAACGTCACCAGAATGGCCTTAGTGGTTTGAGCCAACAACGGCCTCAAAAAGAGCCCGTTGTGTCCTTGGACATTTAGATCCTATAATCTAAGTTTATTTGCAACCATCTTGTCGTCATTTGATGTCTTTGATATTTACGGTGAACGTGCATCAATAATTAACGCATTCTTTAAAGCATTTAGGCCTCATTCATGAAACATGAGCAGAATGAATCACTGTATAAGCTGTTGGTAAAACCATTCGTGCGTAGACAGCGACATTAAATTGAATGTGACAAATTACGTCAGAGTGGTTTAACAAACGATTTGCACAGAAATTCATTCTGCTCGTGTTTCATGAATAAATCCTAAAGCATTTACTGGAAAATATATGTTGTCAAGGTCACATACTGGTGTGAAATTTGTCCCCTTTTCATGGTCACAGCACAAAAACCTTACTTCTGTTGGCTCCCTGAAGCAAGCCTGGAGGCCTCGGCAGCTGCTTTGCTTGTCTCAAATTCCTCTCTCTTCGAACTGCTACCCTTGTGGCCCAGCTCCACCAGCTGGCGGGCCAGTTCCTGATCCTGGAGGAGCAATAACACATATCTGCTGAGCTGGGGGTGGTTAAGACTGACTGAATAATATAAAAAAAAATCATGCAGTTCGACAATCTGCTGTGGCATTTCTGTACAAACAGGCCAGTGTATTTATGACACATTTGTGCTAGTTTTGTGCTCAGGTGCTATTTATATCAATCCTATTTTAGTATACACGCTATTTATGTGACAAAATTACATGAGATGCTCTGACAGTTTCATGGTTGCCAGGATCAAGGATTTTTGCCACATGTCACTGCAGCCTAGTTAAAAGTGGGTAGTATCATTTCCATATGATTTAGTGAGATTCCTTATTCCCTCAAAAGGAGGAGCTGCTTTCATGTGGCAACAGGGCATTGAGTTGAGAGGGGGAAAAAATAAAAATTTAGACTCAAATGGCTAGATCCATTTGCGAAAGGTTAAACTCCCTCTTAATATAAATACACTAAAAGTCAAACAGTGAAAAGTATAAATGTCAAATAAAAATATGAAAAACTAATTTTCTCTTCATAAGGCTGACACTGAAACCATGTTAATGTTACCAAAATATATTTTCTAACACATCATCAAAAAGTCTAAGCTGAAATTACTGTTACTCCCCTCGAGTTTTAAGCAAAGGCTCACGTCGTTCTTGCGTTTACTGACATTTATTTGGACAACGTCTTTTACATTCACAAGTC
>JAUCNO010001398.1:2458670-2473443 GCA_032353835.1 Enteromius viviparus | reverse complement strand
GGAATCGAAATCGTGAATCGGCCAAACTTTATGAAGAAACCTAGATTTTTTTTTTTTGCCATATCGCCCAGCCCTACCTGTATGACTGACTTTTTCCTCATTGAAACACAAAAGATGTTTCGAAAAATTTTATTGGTCATTGACCAATGGGGTCTGGACCAGTGGAGTCTAGACAGTATTGTTTTTTTTATTGTTTTTGTAATATTTTCTTTGTTCTGCAGAAGAATTCAGATTGCAGATTTGACAACAATGACATGTGCAAGCAGGCCGTCTTCAATGAGAAACTGAAAATTTTGTCATGCCATAAAACCATACTCATAACACTGATGACTGGCCTAAATTACATTGGATTATTACTGATATAGGTCAGGTGCTATTCTGACATAATTGTCAGTTATTTCTTCCTGTGATCTAGAACAGTAGCAAGAGGACAGTTACACATTTTGTTAATGTGAGGGATATCAGAAAAACACACACAAAACAGCAATCACATGTCCAAATGCTGCTTCCTCGGTTTTCTCATGCAAAAGCTCACTGTGAGGTGTTGAGGTCTGTTAATGGTACACCTATGGCGGATGTCAGTGGTTTAAATCAGGCCACTGGTTTAGCTTTCTCTCTTTTAGTGGGACCGAGGGATGCAATGATGCACCTCGAACGGTTGAAAATCAATTAAAATAAAAAGAAATTACGACTGAATTCCGCTGAGATGTTAAAAAGATCGGGATACAACAGGGGTTGGGGTTTATATGGATGTATATCTGAGGAAAGTGACATAAAAATGTTTTATGGTATTTTCTTTTAATCTTGCCTCTGCAGAAATCCCAGCACTGTTTTGTTTATAGTGGTAACCAAGAGAAAAAAAACTGTATGGCTGTTTTATAAGTGCCACCTGAATTTGTGTTCTCATTTTTTTTTTTTTTTGCAGATGTAGTAAGCTTTCACTAAGCTAAAGTCAGATCATTCTGTTTTTGCTTAATTTCACAAGGGAGAGGAATTGACAGAATTTTTATTTTTGGTTGAGATATCCCTTTAAGTAACAATGTCCGATTGCAATTCCAGACAAAATCAATTGGGGCATTTGTATTATTCTGCTTCTTTAACTCCTTAATACTCATTTAACTAAAAAAGTTTGAGAAATCTGCTCAGAAGAAGCTCAGGCATTTTTTCTTTATGGTTGGAAAGAAAAATGAACAGGTTGAAATTTAACAGAATGGAAATTAAGAAATTAATAGGATCCATCCCACCTTCTCCTTTCCAGTAAGAGCCAGAAATGGAATCCCCCTCACCAGCAGTCTGATGCGCTGACACTCACAAATGTTAATTCTGCTGTGCATAAGAGGGCAAACAGAGGACATTTGCCAGCTTGTTCTGGGTCATTCCATACCACAGATCTGAAAATACTGACGACTCCAAATTAGACCTGGGCAATATAGCTTAAAAACATTAATATTTCCAGTTGTTGGTAAAAATCTTACATAATCTGATAGTCATGCACTGCTCTGCAATAAAAGGATAAATAATCAAACAGCCACTGAAACAAAGTAAATTACAACTGCTCAGTGAAATTGAATATGCATTTATAACATTAATTTATGCCACTGGAATACAGCAGCTCTCCTTTCGGTTTTCTGTCCTCTTTTCACATCTGCTTGACATTCCCCAGGTCTGGAAGTCATATCTTATTTTAACAGAAGAATCTTTCATAAACACCAGTGACCCACATGCAACTCACAAATATCTGTTAAAAAACACTGCCTAATCAGTTTCCCTTGAGTCCTCCAAGTTACACCACAATGATGCTCACAAATTTATCTCTGGTACAGACTGACCTTCTAAAATTAGAGACATGTCTGCTTTTGGGCTTATTCTTTTTTGGAACTTTAAAGATGTTATTTTTCTTTCTCACAGACGTTCACTAAGAAGGACGTTCACTTAAAAGTGCTGCATATTTTTAGCAAAAACATACCCCCTAGAGAAATAACATTCAGCTAAATGTATCTATCACCAGGTAACCAATATTTCTCTGAGCAGTTTAATGAGACTCATAATTTAACAGTTGACTTTCTAGTAATAAATATATTTTGCATCTAATGTTGAGAAACAAAACCAGAAATCAAGGGGGGGTATGGGGGATAATGTTTCTTAGTTCTGGGCGGTATGACCAAAAATGTATATCATGGTATTTTTCTAAATTATGCTGGTTTAACGGTATACAACAGAATGTATTTCTTCACGCATTACCGGTTGTTAAATACATCTGATTGAGAGAGGAAATACTGTAGTAGATTGACTTAAAAAGCTACATTTTACTGTTACGATGACTGAATACTGTAAACAAAAAAAAATCTCATACTAAATATTGACTAAACACGACCCTTAATGGCTATGTTAATCAGGAGTCACTATTATTAATAATCGTGACATTGTCTGACAATGTGGTGGTTTTGGATATAACCATACCATATAATATAACCATTTTTGTCTTGTGCAGCGCAATGACTAAAACTCATGCCAAATCTCTGGTTACATGAAGGTAACAGTTACAATGTAGGGTTGATGAATATTAAATTAAAGAATAATTGTAACCATGCTGCAGAGAGACAGAAACATTAAAACAACGATATGTGCCTGTCAGGACGCCAAAACAAAGACATATTACAGCCTAAAAGTATACTGTTAACCCATCATTATCAGTGACCCCTCCATGTAAGCAGAACAATATATTTCTATCTACAAAAAAGATAAAAAAGATTTCCACCACCGAAAAACGCTTGCTTGTAGCTCTGCTGGTATTCTGAAAAGTTGAGGTCTCGCTACACTTGGAAAAAAATTAGCACGTCGCTTCAATTATAAGCGCGCTTGCCGCAAGTCATGCAAAAAATAAATAAATAAAAATGTCACCGTCTTAAAAATGCAAAACCTTTGAATTACAATGGTGAAAAGACAGCAAGATGTTTTGGAACGGTCATATGGAATAGACTGTTTCATCTAGTTGAAAGAATGCTTAAAAACAGAGGCAAAGAAAAACTATTCAGCCTGACCTATTCAACAAAAGTCTTGTTTACACTGCAGGTCTAAATGCTCAATTCTGATTTATTGGCTACATCTGATTTTATTGACTGTCCATTTACATGTTTTTTTTGACTGTCGCCCATATGTGGCTCATGGGTTTACACTTGCCCTATCTCCTCCACGTTTCCTGTCTTGCTGTCATTGCCAGGTTTTCAAAACAAGACCCACACAACTTCTATTCAAAACTATCCCAAAACAGCCCAATTGTATTTTAAGACAGCTCTCCCAGTAAAATTTGCCTTCTGGGGTTAAAGTGCACATTTTTGGAAGGGGTCCCTGATACATAATATCATCAAATTTGCTAATATCATCAAATTCCATCAAATTAGAGATTAATGCATAACATTTAGTAAGTCCACAGGGACAAGTGTTTCTCTCAATATCACCTTACTGTTTAGACACAAGGGAGTCTCTCATGCACTCATGTCTCATCTGTTGCTCTTTCATCCTTTAGGAATGTGTGATCACTTGCTCCCGCATTCCAGAGAAGAGCTTTAAAAACATGACATCAACAAGTACACACCCCATGCAATGCATAACAAGCAAGCAACCTCTAATATCCATCTTGTGGAAATTTTTGCAATAGGACAAACCAGAAAGACAAAAAAATTAAAAATAATTGCATTTTATTTACGTTCTTGTCTGCTACAACTTCCCATCCTCTGAACCTGAACTCTTAAATCTAAAAGACAACTATAAATTAAGTTTTCAATCTCTGTCATCTAAACAGTCTGCATTGTTCAGGATGGCTTGGATCTGGTCAAATGCCAGACAAAACACAAAACAGTTGCCAAAGACCATTCACTACATGCAACCAGCAACATACTGATTTTGACAAAGGGATTACAGCTAAATTACAGTTAGATAATCTTAAAGTACTAGTGTTTTGACAGAGCATTGCTTAAGGAACTCTTTTGAGCCAACACACGGTGTGAGATGCCAACCCCACTCTGACTCACAAAGCTTGAGTGACCTATTTTCTCAAAGCAGTGTAAGAACTGCATGCATGTGGTACAGCTGAAATGTAAAAAGCAGAAATGGGTCCTCACAGAACAGTGTGGTAAACCTGACAAGTATGTCTTTGTCATCTCTCTCAAAACTGCCACTGGCAGAATGTCCGCTTGCGCCAGGACCCTAAAAAGTTTCATAACAGTTTTGATCATTTCTTTTAGATTTTCTATGAATTTAGCAAAGGGTGATTTAATTGGGGAAAAAGGTCACCGTGTACTTTGCCTGCATACAGAGTCCCACTGGTTTCAAAACTTCATCTTGGCAGGTTCCGTTGAATGACTGCTTTCATTCACTGGCACACTGCCACTTGAGGACTGTGCTAATTGTTATATCATCTAAAGATGACACAGATATAAGGGAAGGTAACACCATAATATAACAATATAACATTCATCTACTAAAAGAGATATAGCAAGCAACAAATAAAGACATACAGCATATGGAAAAGGCCTGGAAAGAGGTCATTTTACAATCAAGCACTAAATGACTTTTTCAAGGCACTTTTCCAGCTGTATATCACTTGTCACCAAAAAGACCTTGGCATATCTGGGGCCTCTTTCTAAAATGTTGCACAAAAACCATCCTAAATGTGATCTTATTCTCATTTCTCTAATTAACAACAAAAACTAACAAAAAACAAGCATAAGCTTCTCTTTCAGATGTGAAATATGTCATCACAAATAATCTCAAATTTGAATGCAAATGAATGGTTTCATCCCTCTGCTTTGTAAATGACTCATATAAACATATAAAACCACCATTCATCATAATTTAGAACAGCGAGCTGTAAGTAAAGTTTAAATTTTCTATATTTTCTGAAGATAATTTTCTGAAAATATTCTAAAGATATTAATGATTTTATTATAATTGCAAGCATTAAATTTTTACATTTCTTTGCCAAATTTTTGTCCTACATCAAACTCTGGTGATGGATGCTGGACTTTTTCAATAATTTTGTATGCCTTTTTTTTTAAATCACATTCACATCTGCTTCCATTAATTAACAACCAATTGATAGAGGGGATGGAAATATGTAGCTCGACATTATGTTTTTCTTTTGAGTACTCTGATTCACTCAGACAAATGTCACAACAAAAATAAAAGATCTGTTGCTATTTCAGTTTCATTTCAACTTCAACGTATTTAAGCAAATCAAATATACAACTGTCATAACAGGGTGGATGTTGGGTAAAATGCAAAAATATAATCCTACAAAAACTCAAGCTCTTGTATAATCCTACAACCACTCAAGCTTCAAGACTAAACGACATTTAAAGGCAATCATTTTTATTTCATTTGATCTTAATCTTTAGCTGTGACGTCTTCTGTATAAGATGCATTTGAGTTCCAAAGAATAATTAATTACTACCCCTCTGAAATGCAAGGATTTAAATTTAGGAGAATAATGTTTCATCACACCCTTTGAGTAATCAATCAGGCAGGTGTAAAAAAAAATATTTAAATTGTTTTTCATGACTGCTTTAAACCCTAATTGTTATGAATGCAATGGAACTAGGCCCGAAAAATTAAACTGACAGGAGTGTTTAGGCCTGTATTGACACTGAAAGATGCTAACCCATGTGACAAAAGACACATGCACTCAATGTTAAGAAACTAAAAAGACTGTTCCCGGCAACTAAACACAACAGCGGCCTGTTTCAACATACGTCAAGAGACCAAAGCTGAAATGTCTGGGCTGACAGATGACTGAACTCTCCTTCAACAACGCCCTCAACTGTCAGGAGAACAAACAGGCCCTATAGCAGAGACGTAGGGGAGATAAGGATATCAGAGTGGCTCTTAACACAGTCATTCACCCAGCACATGCTCAGTGAGTGGGGTAACACCTCCACACACGACTCATTCAAGGTCAGTTCAGTATTGCTCCAATCGAAAGTGCAGCAGAATGTCCTTACATTAGGAACCGCTCTTAACCGGTTTGGTGTCAAATGACTAACAGATATTGTTTTAGAAGAGATCAAAGACCAAAGCAGATTCTGCCAGTCACATACTTAAGAACTGAAACCAGGCAAAACAATCAAGTCATGACCAGGTTTGTTGACATAAAAGAAAGCAGTCCTTCCAGGGCCGTTGTCAGAAAGGTGAGCAGGTGGCTGGCCCTTAAGTGACCATGCAAACATTACTGATGCATTCTGAATTCAAAACGTTAACTAAATTACTTAAATTTTAAAACAAAAAAGATCTTTAGTTCGTCCCGACTGATGAAAGTTTAACTGCATCACAGATTTCACTTCTGCACAATATCAAAAGTAGAAGCAGCTCCATTTAAGAGCCTCATATATTATCTCATTACATAGACAGGCTCTTAAAGAGCTACTGTAAAGAGTGCAAATCATGCCCTCCCATACAGAAATGTAGTCCCTAACCCAAACGCCAACCCATACTCTGCCAACTCCCCAGCTGCCTCTAATGAGTTGTTCGAAATAATTTATTGGAATAATAAAGAGAGCATTGTGGTCATACAGGAAGGGTAAACTGTCAGGCTCAACAAGCAAACACAAAAGAAGCAACTTCCATCACAGGATGGTGTGCCACATTGTTTCATCACCCTTTTAACAGTTGGTCAAACACAACAAAAAAAGGGCCACAAACCACTTATCCATTAGAATGCAGATAATGTGGACATGATTTTTTTAACCAATATTTGCCTGAATCCTGTCATTATTTAGGCTACTTACTTTTGAAGAATTATGCATAATAATGCAGCCTTTTCAATACAATAACATTTCTTATGCCCAAAATCTCCTGTCGTGTTACATGTCAAATAGATTTAAAATAACATGGGGGGGGGGGGGTGTAAAGTTCTGAAGACATAAAAAATAAAAGGTCTGTGTAATTATCCCTTTAAGATATAAATTAATTAACTATACATTCAAAACAGAAAACAGCTACAATTGGTGGTAACTGTACTGAAAATATGCCCATGAATGGCATAAATTCTGTCATCGTTTAGTCACCTCTATAGTTTACAAACATGTATGACTTAGTTTCTTCTGTGAAATAAGATATTGTAAGAAATGAAAAGTGTTTTAGCTTGAAGACTGGAAAATGGTCGCCAACACTTTTTAATTCCTACCAACAGAAAAAGGAATTCAACAGAAGAAAGGGAGGTGAAATTCACTGTAACCACATGATGAGACCATGCAAAAGTTAAATAAGCCAACCCAGTGGAAAGTAAAATTTAAAACACATTTCAAACTCAACAGTTGTTTGTGAGTGAACTTTTGCACCTTCGGCAAATTATATAATTGTGTCCAGTCAGCAAGTTTAGAGCTGCCAAGTTGCTGCTCAGCCAAACTCACACTCACAGTACAATATACTGATCTGTTAAAAATAAAACATGTGCAACTGAGATTTTCGTAACTGTGAGAGATATAATCATCAACATTCAAAGCTTCTCAAATTGTAACAATAAAAATACTGTGGCCTGTAGAAGTAGGATGTGATGAACGTTGTTTCTCAATGCATTTTTGTGTTAAGTTATCTTTATTAATTTTATGGAAGTAAAACAATTGGATGTTTGCAAGGGCATGCGCTTTCACTAAAACTCATGTGCTTAAAGCCGACTGTTCTTTTGTAGTGGTAAACATGAAGTCAAGATTAGGGTCAGTCCACACCTCCTGATCCAAAACCATGTGATCATTAACAGTGTCAAAGGCAAAAAAGACATCAGATAATATGGAAGAATCATCTGTCTTTGAATTTATGGGAAGGACATGCAAGAACCAAGCCAGTTCCTCTTTTTTGCAACCTCGTTATATGTGTGGCCAAAACAAATGGACCCATTACCTTCAGCGATCAGCTCTTCCACCGTCACTTGGTATCGGCCGACAGCAAACACCTTCCCGATGTAGTTGCTGCTTCCAGTACCAGATCCAGACCCACCCCCGAGACTTCCGCTCTCTGATTTCGGCATACGCGAAAACTTCTTCATTCTTGCCTCTTGTGTTCCCGCCTTCCCCAAACGGACAGTTACAAACACTCTAAAGACGCTTAAAAATCCAATCTGCTCATCTCCGCTCTTTTGTCCAGCATGCTGAGAGATCTGCTCTCCCGAGATGCGCCAGGCACTTCAGTGCTCGAGGGACGCACAAAGGCGTAGCTGAACGCTTCCTTATTTCATCCAAAGCCCGATGAAACAACTGCATAGAAGTAAACCGTCAGGGCAGCGTTGTGTCGTTAATAAGTGATAACAGCACGAGTGATAGCTTCCACGCTGCTGTGTTTTCAGGCCGACTCCAGTCGCGGCGTGCTAGCGAGTCTGTATTACGGGAGCTTGAGAGACCCTTTGCCTCGCTAGCTGGCTAACAAAACGCTCCGTTCAGCCAAAGCATGCTTTTATATTCGGCAGAAAGCCGTAGTTGGTTGAAGTCCAGTCTATTTGAAACCAAGGGTAACAACAAACAGGCAGAAAGTGGGTGTGTTAGGCGGAAGCTACGCTAGCGAAACTCTTAAACGATGACTACTGCCACTTCCCCTTTGGATAGTTTAGTTAGCCAGCTCGCTAGCTGATTGGCTTCCTCTATCTGCTCAAACAGGTCACCGTGTATCATAGTTAAATGTATCAGTACAGAAATAACTTAGAAATCCTCCGAGAGGCCGTACGTTTCGGACGTTTCGAGCAGCGTCGGTTATTATTATTTAAACGGCAGAGCGCTTCCTCGTGCTCTGGAAGTCCCCCGTCACACTAATAAAGTTCGAACTCTCGTGACTCGCCGTAGAATTGGTGGGAGGTTTGTTATTGCCCAATCCGACTGTTTGACAACCTAACTTTGTATTTGTCCGATTCCTTCCCATTGTCATGATTGGTGTGAGCGAGATGCGTCCTGTCGATACTCTTCTCTGATGGGATGAAACGGATGACTGTCTCTCTGCGTTTTGATTAGCAGTTTCCTTGATGAAGATCTTAACCAATGTGTTAGCACGTTGAAAAATGTGAATGAATTGTTCGAGAGTGTGAGGTGCTTTAGAAGTACAACTGGTACATTCTGCAAATACGGTTTACGTTTTTAAAGAACAAAGTGCTCAAATCCAGTGTTTTTTGCTTTTTAGTGAGAATTACTGGAAAACGTGAAATTTAACAACTACGTAACGTGACCTTAAAATAGGAATTAAATAGACTAATGAACAAAGTTTAATTAGCAATATTAATTACAATAATGTAACGTTCTCCATATGTATGTATTCATTTGGGAGGTGACATAATGCCATTGTATTTTTTTATTTTTTATTATTTATTATTAAACAAATTGTGGTTTTCAGTATTTTTTAAGTTCAACCATACAACAAAACATTTTTCTTTACTTTGTGAAATATGATTTAACTACAACAAGCCATCGTTTCCTATTCTCTACTTATTTATTCTGCATTTTCAACCCTGTTACCCTTTATATTTCTTTAATACAAGTCTGTTTGATTTGCATGGCTATTTAATAACAATAATACAAATCTTAACCTCAACATTTTATCAAGTTTTTGAACCTGCCAACAGTTATTATATTTCCTGTTAAGTATATAATATATATTAAGAGTTTATTTGCAAAAACAGATAATCCTCTTTTTATTTAAAATCAATTTTGTTTGTTTTTCTTGTCAAAGAACCCCAACTGCTGTTTGATTTGAGTGCACATTAAATTGGAATGGAATGGACAATGAAAAAAACGTGATTTCTGAGAATTGGTAAGTGTTTTTTGCAAATGAACTCTTCAAAAAATAATAATAATTAAAAGCCATGTGTTATTGTTATAGTCAACATAGTTTTTAAATATGTTCGGAAATATGTTTTTTTTTCTACAATACCCTGCATGTGTCTCCTAATACATTTCAAACATAACACTCATAATTAAAATTAATTTATGTGCAGTCAGGACACTGATGCGGCTTTTAAAGTTGAAAGATGACGTCAGATTGAGACAGTCACCTGATGTTATCCAAGCTAAGTGGGCAGCATAAGACCCTCTAAAGCTCTTCAGGTACATCTGTTCTTCAGTTTATGAAAATGTCCTGCCCTCTAATGGTCAAACACTGCAAAATGAGCTAGTGCCTTCTTATCCCAGAAAATAAGTAGGCCTATAGGTATTGGCTATGTAACTATGTCTTTATATATACAATTTAATAAAAAATGACTAACTGATGCTTAATCGGAAGAAAATCATGATCTGTTTACCTTTTATATCTGGAAAAGAAAAATATCAAAGGCTGTTAAACAAAAAGTATATAATGCTTTTATAAATGATAGCAATCTGATAATAGCTGTAGATGTAGGTCGATGAAGAGACAGAGGACAAACTGGAGTCTGGGATTATTATATGGGATTAATGAGGATCTTCTGTTCCCTCAGGCTCTTCTTCACCTCAATACAGATCAACTCCCCTGACTGATCAGTTTCATCAGCAGCAGCTCCCAGAGCAGATGACTCAACACGGTGCACATCCCAAGAACACTCAGCTATCTTGGTTATCTTTATCATAATGTGTAAAGTTTTTTTTTTCTCTCAAACACGACATATACTACGCATTGTTGGCTGTTGTATAACACTTTTGGGAGCTATGATTTTGCAGAGTTATTATTATACTTCTAATTAAAAGTACAGTTTATTGGGATTTTTAGTACATTAACCAAGGTCCATTTTTATATTGTTTTCCCTCTGTCGATCTTTTTTTTTACCGAAAGTAAGATAGCTATAGGTCTATTCTGTCTAAATAAAAATCTAGCTACAATTTAATTAAAAATTTTGCAATCAATAGGGTAAAGGTCTGAATTAACAGCCCAAATTAGAACAATATGGACAGAGAAAGGCCTTATTATAATTCTATAGAATGTAAAAGGCTATTGGAGTTTCACAGACACAATATGTTTTTCCTAATGACATTAACACTTGGCAAACTGCCATCAATACTGATATAAATAGTGTGGCACGTAAATTCAATAAAATCAGAGAAGCATAAACAGACATGGAAAGAGTTACTTAAGTGATTTATTAATAATTGGTATAAATCATTTTAGTACATTTTTTTCCCCAGACATGTAAAAAAAATGCTGATCAGATTATACAGTATCTGTAGGACAAAAAGGGGATATGCTAAAATATTTTTTGTATAAGTGCAGGAATATTTATTGTAATTTCATCATTGTTTTTGATATTCATGATTTACCAGAATTTTAGTTACTGTTATTAGCTTCTATTCCTGCCATTGAGTAATTTAGTCTTATAGGTCATTTAAAAAAGCAATCCTGAATCGATAGGAATTTTACTTTGTACGTTTACCTGAAGTAAACAAGCTACATAAAGTATGTATTTCCTAAAAAAATCTTTAATTTTTTTTTACTATTACATTTACAAAAACTTAAACATCTTCAGTAGCGTTTCTGAGTTAGTCATCTCCTCCACAAATCATCTTCAAGCCATCACCATAGTCGCCAGATGTGTCGGACTGAAATGAAAACAAGCAAATAAATGCAGAACTCTTACTCTTTGCATTGGAATATAGGGACAAAGTTATGGTCATTGCCAGATATGAGAAATAGACTATGTCAAATCATAATTTGTGAATGTTACAGTATATCTCGATGGCATGATTGAACTAATGAACCTGAGTATCAGGAAGTGATGTACTACTGCTCTCCATTTTAAAGAACAATGGCAGATGGCATGTGCTAAAGTTTATACCACCAGTAAAGAATACTTACGTTTATTTCCTTGTGGAGTGAATTCTTGTAGAGTTTCTTGAATTCAGCTCTGATGTCCAGCATGTCAATCTCTGCACGGCTGACCATTACTCTGGTCAGAGTGGTTTCATCTGTACCTGCTCCCTGCAGTTTCACAAATAAACATCAGTTTTGTTCAAACACAATGACACACAATAATGTGTTCCTATCTGTACCTTCATGCTTTTGTAGAGTTTTTCCGCGAAGTATGCAGGAGTACTCATCACACACTTTACTGCAAGAAAAAAATATTGTATTTAATCACAATATGTAGAGGTAAAAAAGTATCAAATACCAAATGTTGTGTTTTTGATTTCATAATTAAAAAATTACCAATGGCAACAAGCAGATCCTCTAATTTTCCTGACATTTCCTTCTCAATGCTTTTCTGCAAAGTCTTACCACTGATGTTTTTATACTCCATTATTGCTGTAACATGACATGTCAATCAGGTTATATTTAAAACACACCTGTCATTTCAGTTTCTATGCAAAATGCTTGTGCTTAATTAGATGATTAAGTTGGTACTTTGTCTCAGGTGAGGGATGCTCCTTTTACAGAGGATCTCAATGAACTTGGACTCATCAGTTCCTAGTCTCTTCTCGCCTGCTTGATAGAGAGCCTGTGGAGGAAACGGAGAACATGAAGTTGCTCACATCTAATTAAATAAATAACATCTTTGATATCAACTGAGGTCAACTGGTTATGGCTGTCACAGTCCGCTGGATGTGCCAGCACAGATCAGGGGATGGCACTCCAGCGCTCAGCGAACTCTCTTGTGTTTTATGTTTGTTTTCATTCATGGACTCATTCACATGAACTCATGCCCCTGCCCTGCTCGTTTGTTGTCATGGTGTTTTATTGTTGTCTCCGCCCAGTTCTACATGTATAAAGTTCCCGGATGGCTTTGTGTTAGCACGGATCATTGTTTCAGTGCCGTCAACTCTAGTCTTTTCATTTGTGTTCTCAAGCCATTGTTGTTTGCTCTGGATTTCTCGTTGCCGACCTCTGCTCTCCCTGGATTTACGCTTTTGTCTCGTCCCTCGGATTCTGTTTATTGTTGTTAAATCGACCCACGCTACGTTTCTAGACCATTCTACTGTCTTTGCCTACGCTGTACCTGTCTGCTGGTTATCGATCCTGTCTGTTTCACTCCATGTTCTAATAAACAGTTGCATTTGAATCCAAACGCCACTCGCCTCATCATTACAATGGCTCTCTGTATGTGATGAAGGGCTTAATTATAGAAATTAAAAAAGGACAAAATAGTGAAGTACTGAGATAAGGAGAGGCACAACATATGCTATATTTCCATACCACAGAATACATTTTTACTTAATAAGGATCCTAAAAGCCCGGGTTCAATTTAAAGTGATTATGTTCTATACCTTTGCATCCTCCTTAGCCTTGTCTGCATTTACATTGGTACTTTCATCCCTCGCGGCCTTACAATGAGAGACAGATATCATTAACTTCCAGAACTGCATTTATGACAATGAACTGCTATACATAAGTATTTAATTACCTCAGCAAGCAGAATGATAGCTTTGCCAAAATGCCCTGATACTTCGCTCTTTAGATTCTGTGTCAGAGTTTTCTTTGTTTCTATTGGGCAAAGAAAAGGGAAACAATTATACATTTTTATAACTTTCATATTCATACTACACTAATTCCTCATCTCACTCTCAGCAAATGCTGCCGACAGCTCCTTGATTTGTTTGTTTGTCCGTGAGGCAAGTATTTCTATCAGGATGTCGGTGTCCGTTCCAGCCCCCTGAAAAACATCCCATAAATGTATTAGAAAACTAACAATAAATCTATGTTAACAACAAGCAAAATATGGTCCCATAGATGTAGTTGATATTTGTCTCAGTTTGTACAAGATTTAAAATGAAAAATTAGGAAATGCAAGTTACTTTCATTGCTTTTATTAGCCATTCAGCATCATTGAGCGTAGGCTGTCTGGCGAGCGCAACGATCAGCTTTTCAAAGTTGCCCCTGGTATCGCCTTTCAAGTCATTTACAAGAATCTATGTGGAAGACAAAACGTTGAAATATATGATAATATAATTTTCCCCAAATGCGTATGAGCAAAAGGACACAGATTTACCCTCTTCGTGGTTTCTTCATATGCCTTTGAAATAGCCTGCTTCTGACTGCTGCTCCTGTGAGTCAGTATGTCTATCAGCGTCTTCTCAGTTGTACCTGGTACAATATATAGTCGTGTATACACAAAGAATACTTGTGTTTCGTAATACATACAATACAGTACAGATAGATCATGTACCTATGCCTTCAATTGCTTTACGGAGAGCAGCAACATCTTCACTGACGTTAAAGTTAGATGCGGCTTTAATGGTACCTCGCTCCCCTGGCTGAAGAAGACCAAGAAGATCAATCAATCATTATTACAAAAATGAGCTTGAGACATCTAGTCCCAGTCCAGTTTCTCCAAAGTGTATTAAATGAGAACCAATTATTTATGCGTGGTCACAGGCACACACACACCGCGGATGCGAAGGAAACTGGAGCAGCATTCGCAACACTTTGCAGCTCTTCCTGCAACACAAGATATTAAAAAATAAGACATTAAATAAAAAATAAACGCCCTTCAAGTTGATATTTTTCACTTAACTAAAATGATGACTGAGGTTGTACTTACCCACAGGTCTGCCATTTTTAATGAATTCTGTGATAAACAATTCATACATTTACAGATTAGAAACCATAAAGTAAATTTTTTTATAATCATTTTATTTTTATTTAAACAACAAAGTAAAACATATTTTATGGCAGAAAACAGAAAAATAAGCTTTGAAAACTTTTTCGCGTCTATAGCTACTGATTGACTGTATAACCGCCTTTTTTTATTTTTAGTATCTGCTTCGATTTTATATCAAAATTGCGAAGTCAATCAAGCTAAAATTTGATTTTAAAAGTGTTACTCACGTTTATATCTAGG
>JAUCNO010001398.1:2429223-2442377 GCA_032353835.1 Enteromius viviparus | reverse complement strand
TTGTGTATCTGGAATGAATTTTAGATCTTTAAGTCCATCTCATGAAAAATCGGAGCAGAAACAAAGGTGTTGAGTTTATATTTTTAAAAGTTTTTTTTTTTTTAAATATATAATAAATAATAAAATACAAATTGATTATGCAATATATAATAAAATATTAATTGATTATAGAATGTAAATATAACTTTTATGCATTGCATAATTTATATGCATTTTTGACTTAATATGTAATGTTAATAATTCTGAATGGTCCAGTGTAATATGGGTTCATAGAAATGATGGCATACTTGTGGCTTCCTGCTAAGGCTGTGGGTGTGCATTGTTGGTTGTTGTTATGCGTAAAGCATGTATGTGTAGGTGAGCAGCCTCTAGGTCTCAAACAGTGAAAATATTTTTGCTTCTGTCATTACAGCACCCACCTCCTTGTCCTCATCTTACCTCTGTCCACGCATGCAGACACACACACACAGGCGAGCATTCTTTTGTTCACTTGTGTACTCAGCACATGAAACAGATGTGCAAGTATACACACACACACACTTACACCATATACAAAGCAATACTCAAAACAAAGTCTTCCCTTGGGATGAACATGTGAAGGGGTCCATTACTCCACCGTCTGCCCGAGCTTAGCATGTGTAAGTGTTGCTGGGTGTTTGTTTGCTTATATAGACATCTACCTGTAATATCATGATGCTACTTCCCAAAACATATTTCTTTAATCCAAATCTTACTTATTTGTTTTAAATGTTTTTAAAAGGCGCTTCCAACGTTTCACAGATGCTACAACATAAGAACATGTTTCCATTTCCATTGTCTTGCCATGGCAATTCATGATATGCGTGCTTCATGTGTTTGCATATGCATTGGCATGCGTGTGCGCTTGCATATGTACCGGCTTGCGTGTGTATGTTACATGTCACCTTGATTACTGCAGATTCCTGTGAGCGTCATGAATCCAAGGGCAAACTAGGAGAAAAAGAGAGAGAACAACGGAAGGAGTGAAGCGAAAAGGAGGGGGAGAGGAGGTCAGTGAGTGCTTCCATGAATAAAGTGAGAGAGAGCGAAAATTAGATGCGGAAAACAAGAGAAGAACAGAGTGAAACAGCAGTGGACGGGGAGGAGTGATTTAGAATGAGGATGAGGAGATATAATTTGTCAGCTTGCAAAGTAAGGCAGATACTGGTAATCCCTGGTGATGCTGCACTTTGTTTCGACAAAACACACTTGGACACATGTTCAGTTGAGTGCTGCATGTGAGGAAGCGGTTGCTCCTCCACAGTTCCTCACTAATTGGCAGTCTGCTGCAGTGCTCAGTGTGTGATTGCTTGTGTGTATGGGTGTTTTCCAGACGGTGCAATCAGACACAGCTATCCTCTCTATGAAGCGTTATAGAGCAGGACAGTCAGACTACAGGTTGAGTGCAGTGGATGCAGTATGTTCCTTATATTCAATGTGCGAGAGAGCAAATTGTATACAGAGACCAAGAGAAAGCAGGTTATTTTTAGTCTAGACTTTATTAAATATTCATCATTCGTTGAGTGCGTTGTTGATCTGTGGTAAAGGTTTGTGTATTTGTGTGTGGGTCAAGTCTTGCTTAAATTGTAGGGATCAAATGTCCCCACAAGGATAGTAAAAACTCACTTCATTGTGGTGAGACACCAACATTTCTTGCAGCTTCTGAACAGCTTCAGAAGTAAGTGTCTTATGGAACAACTGCAGGAATCTGGAAACTTGCCAGTTCTGGAAAATCCCCACCGTGACGGAAAAACAAACCTGTGCATGTGGTATATGTGAAATGATATGTGAAACTAAAATTTTGTATAGAGTGACTGCTGGAGACAGAAATATCTCACCTGTCTAAAAGCTGTGATATAGGTGTCGCTGTAAGTGACAGACTAGAGCAGGGTTTCCTGAACGGGGGGTTTGTAAAGCCTTTGGGGGTTTGTGAGGGAACTGCAGGGGGTTCATGAGTTGATGAAAAGCTAGCTGGCAAGCAAGTTTATTTATACAGCGCATATACAGCGCACTTTTGATTACATTGGTAATCAAAAGTGCTTTATATCAAAGGATTTAAAGTAGGCATAAAATAAACACAGCAGACATATATAAATGGAGACAACAGTAGAAGAAACATTAGAGGTTTCAAATGTATTGAAACTTTTAAAGTGTGAGTATCGGAGTGCAACATACACCAGGGTTTAGTTTATTTACACATTCGCACAATGTCCAAGATGTGAAAATGTAATGTCCAAATGAAAAGTGTGAAATGTAAAAAGAAAGATATATTACTATTGTAGCTTGTAAAATAAAATAATTTTTTTATTGTACTGTGGAATTGTAATTTACAAGAGTAATGTGTCTTTGTATAATTTAACATTAATTATTATTAAAACGCAAGTCTGGCTGTAATGTGAGCAAGACACTTTCACACCTTACCTGTTTGCACATCATAGAACCCTGAATGTGCAAATGTGTCATTAAATTATTGAAAGGGGGCTTTGGCTGGCAACAAATGTTTGAGTACTTTATTTAGGAAGAATATTGATATTGTTGTATGGACAAAGGGGGGCAAAAAAAGAGAGGCAGGACTTTTGTGATTTATCAGCATAGCATATTAGCATTATACAAAAAGGCTGGATTAAAGCAGGTCAGTGTGTTAAAATGAGCACAAAGAATATAGGTTACACATGCACAGAAGGCCATAGCCCCAAAACAGTGACTAAAAAGGATCTATTTGCATCACACGAGTAATACAAACCACACACCTACAAGTCACACCTACTGCTACAAGCTATGCCTCCCACAGCATTTGGTTGTTATTGACTAAAACGTTTATTTTTCACATGTATTGTGAAATATTTGTAAGGCTAAATGACTGTATGCTGCTCTCGTATTTTACAAACTACACCATAGACACATAACTGTAAAGCTACCATTAAAAAACACATTTGCCTGAAAATTTTGCAATAGAATTGTTTGCAAATGCATGATTGTAAAACAATGAGGGTTTAATGATAATCTGTATACTGTTTGCTGTGATAACCCTGTAGTCCCATTTAAAGGGTTAGATCATCCAAAAATTATTCATTCTTAAATCATTAATTACTCACCCTCATGTCTTTCTCAACCCATAAGACCTTTGTTCATCTTCTGAACATAAATTAAGATATTTTTGATGATATCAGAGAGCCACCGGATCCTCCATAGACAGCAACACAACTGAAATGATCCCAGATCCAGAAACGTACTAGAAACACTGGTAAAACAGTCCATGTGACATCAGTGGCTCAACTTCAGTTTTGGTGCGCAACAAGAATACTTTCTTTGCGCAAAGAAAACTAAAATAACATTTATCTCTACCATTCTTTTCTACTGACTTGCATCTTCCGCCATTTTAGAGAGAATCTTAACATGTCCAGAAGCTTTAATGACGTAATCAGCCTTGTTCACATCCGGGGGAAAGCATGTGCATGGGCGTAATCTGTGGTTGTAACCTTTCCTTTCATTAAGTTCGACTCCTTTGGTCGAAGCAATATACATAACCCATCATGCCCTTTTTCATTTAACTCATTTCATCACTTGTCATTCCAAACATTTATCTCTTTCTACTTTGGAAAACAAGATATTTAAAAAAGAATGCTTGTAACAGTTTAGTTTATTATTAACAGTGTTTCCATCCAAAGTTGTGAAATCTAATCGTGTGCAAAATTGGAATATCACATAAAACAAGCAAGTACCGTTTCCATCCAATGTGTCAAAGAGAACAAATCATCACTTCATAATAAACTGCCGCTATAAATCACGAGGAGAAGCCACTGAATATAACAATTTTTATACATGATAAATTACACAAAAAAACCACTGAGCCATTTCTCAAAATATCTTCTTTTCTATTTAGCAGTAAAAAGAAAGCCATACACATTTGGACATGATGGCGAGTAAACGACTGAATCATTTTTGAGAAAACTTTCCCCTTTAAATTTTATATTGTGTTGTTTTCACACATTGCGGTATTAAATACTCTGTTTCTGGAATTACAGGAGCAGAATTTGCACTGAACACACATCGCTAATATATGCACACAGGTGCTGCGGTGTGTATGTACCAGCTGATTTCCCTCTGGGTGGCACTCCCAGCATGCATGTGTCCTGGCTTGCTTCAATCATTTATCCTGCTTTTGACTCCATCCCATGACAGCTCCGACTGAGTGAGTTGCTGAGTGTGTTTTAAAAGCCAAACTGAAGTCCTAACAGATTGGGCGAGTTTGCTAAAGTAAAGCAAAGCGAGCCTCCACACACACACAGACTGGAATCCTACAGTGTGAGCATTGAGCTAGAAGACGAGAGATGGAGACAGACAGAGAGGGATGTGGACGGCAATAGACAGTGTTGCTAGGAGACCGCACACAGTGACTGGTGTGAGAGACATGGTTTCACATCCCTCCCCCATCCCTACAACACACTTCCTTTTCTCTCCGTCTGTTTTTTTTTTGTGCCTTCTCCTGCTTTCATTGTCCCCATATTCCCTTCCATTCATCTTTGTGCACTTGTCCTCCTGTCTGTCTGCTCATGTTTGTCTCTCACACCCTGTTTCACTCTCTTTCACATCCTTTCATCTGCACCTCCTGCCAGACTCTTTAACCTTCCCCAGCCTCTCAAATGTGGTGTCTTCCCTCCTTCCTCTTTTCCTCCACCTTTCCATATACTTTTCCTCCACCTTTCCATCTACTGTTTTTGTGTGTCTGCATCTAATTCATCTCTGTCTGTCTCTCTCATTCACACTGGCTTTCAGCACGAGAGCGCTCTGTGGTTCTGAAGTGACAGGAGAGCAGCCGCCAAAAAGCGACAGCTGGCCGGTCACCATGACAACAGCCAGGTGCAGTGTAAAGGGACAGGACAATAAGAGAGGGACGGGTTATGTGACTTCACAAACGGATTTTGGAAAGCGCTGCAAAATCTGCCATGCAAATACATGGGATGACCAAATTTACACATGCAAAGATTCAGTTGTCTGTTTTTCTCTCTGTCATGGGGGTGTGATTATTTATGCAGTGGATGTATTGCTGTGTGTGTCTGTGTGTAAGTGCAAATCCCATCTGTCCCTGAGCTTTAATGATCTGTGTGAACTGACCTTATGACCCTCACATCTATATAAACAAGCATGTGTGTCTTAAGTGGTTGTTGCACCTGTAATGGAACGCCTGAAGGAATGTTGTGTGCAGGTGTGTGAACAACATTTATATACATAAATAAGACGTGTTTCTCAAGATCCATGTACAGTCTAAAAATATGAATCATGGAAAATATGGGATAACATTTTTTTATCATTTGAAACAAAAAGGAACATTATAACCTTAAATGATTAAGAAATGTTCCAACTTCTGCAGTATTTCTAGGTCACTAATCAAATAAGTAATTTGATCATGCGACAGATGGTCTTTTCTTTACTGGAGCATAAGATGCTCTTTGGATCATCTCAAATCATGTTGGATATTTAAGGTAGTGCAGGGCAACTTTTATACTTTTTTCCATTTCAATTTTTCTAAGAATCTGTTTTAATGACCTTTTTTTAATTTTACATGTCTAATTAATTGAAATCATGAACCATACACATTTCTACAGCAATTTATTACAGGTTTAACACAAAAAGAATGTTTGTAAGGCCTTGTGAAATGTTTTCTTTTCTCACATATTTATTTGTTTGTTTTTAATATATATATATATATATATATATATTTATATTATATTATATATTATATACTTTTTTACTTTTACTTTTTTTTTTTTTTTACTTATTTTTTACTTACTTTTTTCCATTGTTCCACACATACTGTTTTTCATTGTTTTGGCTTTCATGGAATCATAATAATTGAAAGCATCTTTAACTGATTTTATTACAAATATATATTATTGTGTTTTTAAAAAAATAAGGTTTTAATAATTATTATTAGCAGTAGCAATACTATCGTAACGTTAAAGCTGCAGTCCATAACTTTGTGTTCAAAACTTGTATAAAATAACCATGTACACCATAAAGAAATTTTCAAAAACATGTTTTTGGCTTGTCCAGAATCACTATGGTACACTTACATTAAGTGTTTATCTGAACTATTTAGACTAGTTCGGCTAGGTACCGCTGTGGAGTAGTCCAGTACCTGTGTGATTTGTCATGGACATAAACATAGAGAAGTAGCTCCGGCTACAATGTTTTTCCATAATCCGCACGCAGTTCTTCATTACCTGCTCGAGTGCCAAAAGATATGGACTGCAGCTTTAAATAAAATGTTTGTCATAGTTTCTTCAAGTTAACATAACTTTTATTTTGACAGTTGCCATAAAGACCTTTAGGTTTCTTTTTGTATATCACATGACCATGTTGTTCTCAAAAGAAGTAGCAAAGTTTCATTCACTCAGAGAGAATTCGTATTTTGGATTCATGCAGAATGCGAATTGTCCTTTTGCTATTTATTAACAGACACCAGACCATGTTATATACCGATTTTCTGTACTGACCTACTTTTGTTTTGCCTGTCCAAAATTCTGCAAATTCCATGACATTCTATGTTTTACTGTAAATTCTATTTTTATGACTGGATTTCTGCATTTTTTGCATTATGGAAATTATAGGGCCCTTTCATATAAGTGTATGCAGATGGGATTGGCGTAAATAATAACTTGTCTTATTGTTTTTGTTGTAGTATTAAAATATGCTTGAAGAAATATGTGAATGTATCTTTGATAATGCTGAAAGCAGTATGTTTATGCTAAATGATGCTTTTCTGATCAGTGCGTAGGATAAGTTACAGGGTTAGACTTCCTAAAAATTGCAACTTTCTGAAAACATTTTGAAACTGCATCTGGGATGCTTTGTTTGTAATAGCCTCTGTTTTTAGTAAAGTAATTGTATCTGTGTTTTCTCAGGATCTGTGTTCTGTGTAGTGTCTTATTCCATGTTGTGGAGAGTATTGATCTTTGCTTAACATGGCATCAGTCCTGGTGCTGGGTTTGTGAGGAAAAACTTGGATGGGAGTATGTTCATGTAATCCCAGCAGGTAAAACAATATCCACAACTCTTTTGATTTATCTTACTGTAGTTTTAGCCAAGGGGAGCCTTCATTGATTCCCATTTTCAAGAATCTCTATTAGACACTAAAATAAACCTGTCTTCCCCCTCCACAGCTCTCATGTGTGCTACATGAACATGCGCACTGATCAATACATGATATGATTATGTATGACAGTCCCTGTGATGGATAGGCCTTCGGCATTCATTTCTGGTTCAAGAGTTCACACTCAGATGTAAGAGAGATGTAATGTGGAATGTGAAAAGGGGGCATGTGTGGCATCAAAGCCATTGACATGAGTGTCATATTTTCTGTATATTGAGTTTGTTTATTAGAAATCATGTTAACAACAAGTACTGGGACAAATAGATGAAAATATGAGATGCCTGCTGACGACAATATGGAGGGATGGATTAAAGATAACACTTAAATGCTTCATTTCAATAGTTTTTAATTTTATTGATACATTTTTTTCAGGTTGGTAAAAAAATACAAATCAAAAATGATAGATCCTTCAGTTAATGCATGAACGATATTAACTAATGGTGTGCGATATATTTATTACAGTACTTAATTATCTTTGTTAACACTGGTTGATAAAATAATACTTTTCATTGTTAGTTCTTGTTAGCTCAGATCCATTAAATAATATTAACAGGTCAGATTTTAGTAATGTATTAGTAAAGGTTGAGATTGTCAAACCTAGATTAATACATTTTAGAAGTATTTTTCATTGTTACAAATGTTAACAAATGGAAATTGATTAAGATTCTGAGGTTGCAGATACATATTGGGATGAAGAGAACTGAGTAATCAGCATAGAAGTTAGTGGAGGACAGTAATCTGGTTTGGAAGAAAAAGTAGGCCTTGGTCCCTGTGCTGTTCAGCTGCTTAGCATCTAGAGTGAAGAGAATGAGTCTTGTTTGTTCCCATTATTCAGGAAGAACATCATGTTCAGGTAGAGCAAGATATTACAGCCTGGGGAACAGACGTCGGTGATTGACAGTTTCATAACCTCCAGAAAAAGTAGAATACGTTCTCATCCGAGAGAGTGATCTGTGGGGTAGATGACTGGACCGTGCAGTGGGTGTTAGTGCTGGTGGAGTTGCAAATGATGGCCACTTTTTCTCTTTGCCTTTGTGTTTGTTTCGACAGCGAGTGCGGGGGTGGATGAAGCAAGATGAGGAGGTGGAAAAAAATTATATATATATTACGGATTGAACTGTTCATTAAAGTGTGATAAATGCTGATTTAAGGTGACAGAAATTCTGGAGAAATACTGTACAGAAAACAGGGGAAGTTATGCTATACATTTTAAAAAGCTACAGTAGATGGTCTTTCAGTGCTTTTCATTTAATTACCAGTTGTGGCTATCAGACGCACCATTACACTTTATATGCTCTGTACTTTTATCTGTTTCACATGTTCAGTTAGAAGTAGGAGAAAAATGAATGCCCAGTAATCTTGAACCGTATAGAAAAACCTTAAAACTGTTTTTGCTTTTGCCACTAAATAAATGTAGCTGTAGCACATGTTGAAAATTCTGTCGTTAATTACTCTCTTTCATGCCATTCCAAATCTGTAATCTGTTAGAACTTTGTTAATCTACGGAACACAAATTAAGATATTTTTGACCCTCCATAGACAGCAGTGCAACTACCACTTTCAAGGCCACGTTTATGAAGCTAGGAGAACTTTTGTGAGAGAGTTTTTGTGCACAAAGAAAACAAAAGTAAAGAACGTAAATAAAGAGTTTTTTTGCCCAGCCTTATTTATTCAAACCAGAATATACAGACAATGAACTAAGAGAGATTCTACATCAGAATTGCCATAACATGCTTGTCTCATGATGTTGTTATAAACCCGCATCAAAGAAAGACACAAAAGAGAAGAAAATTGGTGAATAAAGTTGTTATTTTAGCTTTCTTTTTGCACAAAAAGTAGGTTGAACTGATGATGTCACATGATAGGCTTACTACTATGCAGTCTATGCAGAAAGCTCTTGGATTTAATCAAATATATTTGCCGAAAACACAGTAAAGTTGACATCTGGGGTCTATACCACGAAGTAGGTTTAGCTGGCTAGTTTGGTAATTCAGAGTTAATTTTGCACCACCTCTGGGCTTAAAGTTGTCCTTTTTCATAAATAGCTCTTTTTATCTTTCTGTGTGAATTCTTAAAATTTTTCATTATTCTAATTTTTGGCGGTGAATTGCACTGACTCTCAATAGAAGTGAGACAGATGATTGGCTGTTCATTACTAATGTTACACTTCCATGTGCACACACTTCATAAACTCAGGTTAAAAGCCTGAGCTGACAGAGCAAGTTTATGATCAGCATAATGGTACCAACAAAGCCGAATTGGATTTAATTGGTTTTGTTGATTCAAAATGGATCCTGTTATCTTGAGTTTGTTTAGCCACCATCATGGTACAAACCCCTAAAAAAAGAGAGCTGTCCTGGTATATCTTGCCAGGTATTACCGTTCAGTTGACGTATCCTCATGCTGATTTGGCTGAGCTGTTAAAACCACATATAAAAGTGTAAAAGCCAAGTGTTTGTATAATCCTGCTTCTGAAAGCTACCTTCCAGCAGAGTTTATCTCTAGTCCCAATTAAACACGACTGAACCAGCTAATTTAAGGACTTCTGGATCATTCAAAACTTTTAGAAGCAGGTTTGGATTCCTCTTATATACAGTAAACAATGGTTAATGACATTAGAAGCTCGCCAACAGAAATTGTTGTCAAATGAATACTTGTAGTGGCAGAACTGTATGAGTATGTTCTGCTAAAACTTTCACCAGAATCACTTTCCATCAGTGTGCCTTTGTTTGGTTGGTTTGATCAGTTTTTCTGTTTTGTCTCTTGGCTATCAGTAACTCTGTTGGTAAATTGTCATTGTAACGCAGTTTGTATTGTCATAGCTAAAATGTATGAGTCATATAATATTATATAAGCCATATACATCTATGACACTCTGTATTGCTCCATATTCATCTCTAACTCTCTTCTACTGTAAGATCTGACCCAGTTTACTACAAAGTTTAACTTGCAGGCATGGGTTTAATGAGTAATTATATAAATTCATTTATTTTTCATTCATAGCTCTTCTGTGAGTTAGGCAAAGACTGGAAATAAAACTGCATGTGCGATCCAAATAAACTACCTTTGGTTGTGCGTGACTTTATGAACTGGTTAGTGATGCATGACTGCATAAGTGGGTGCCTGGATGCACATGAATCCTTGTGTGATGTGTTTGTGTATGTTAAATGTGTTTGTTGTCTATAGGAAACTAAAACTGTGTGAAAACACTGGAGTCCAGCTTCCCGTTACATAGCAATACTGCTGATGCACTCAACGTACACATATCTGCAAATTCAGCAACATACTCAGCTAACCCACTCACCTTCTTCTCGTCATTGCTCGCTATCTCTCTTAGTCCCTATCTCTCTCTTTCTATTTCTCTCTGTGCTGGAAAAACACTGGAAAAGCACAGCAGTTGACAGCTGTATCCTTTTTAGCCAATCAGAACTCTCTCGTAGTACCAGAGTAACTCTGAGCACTCTGTACAATATCTGCCCCACAACAAGCAGCTCGAACGCGCTCGCTTGCTCTCTCTCTTCTTCTTTTGCTAGCTTGTTCTCTCTCCTGCCAGAATGCCTGTGTACTACATGTGACAGGCTGCATTACAGGCTGCAGATTTACACAGGCACAGCCGGGGCAGCCTGGGGGCCTGCGGCCAACTGAGCCACTCATACTTACTCACATCTTCCTCTCAAAGATAGAGAGAGAGATGGTACATGCCACTGTGATCAACATGAGAATAAAAGTGCAGTACTGAGGATTTTAGGTCACACCTTAAGAACGTTCCTTCCTCTTATAACGCATGTGTGATTTGTAAATGTGCAAGACAGATCTGAGGGTGAAAGTGCGAAAAGTATTTTAAGTTGATAAGAGAACATAACGGCTGGTGGGTTGAAGGCCTGTTGTAAAGAAATATATATAAATATGTGACCTTGGACCACAAAACCAGTGACCATTTTTCAGAATTGAGGTTCTTCTGCTAGTACAATGCAATAAACCTGCAAGTATCTGAAAGCTTGATAAATGATCTATCCGTTGATGTATGTTTGTTAGGATAGGACACTGATTGGCTGAGATAAATCCATTTGAAAATCTGGAAAACACCTTTAAAAGTTGTCCAAATGAAGTTTTTAGCAATTAATATTACTAATAAAACATTACGTTTTAATATATTTGTGGTAGTAAATTTACAAAATATATTCATTCATCTTTATTTTTCTCATAAAATTCTCATACAAAATGTTCTCTCATAATTCAATTGTTTTTTATTAAGTTTAATTATTTAATTAAGTTTATTTTCCGAAAAAAATTCTTGAAATATGACCTTTTTTTTTTTTAAATGTAATGACTCCTGAAAGTTTTTTTTAGAAAGGATTATTGCTTAGCCTTTTCTGTAATATGTATTTGTGTGTGTTTCAAAATATTAATAAATATTTTTAATTTTAGTTTAGATTTTAGTAATTTTGTCATGTGCTTTGGGTAAGTTTTATTTTTTTTATATTTCTGTTAGCTTTTAATATTTAAGTTTTAAAAATGTAAATTCTTCAACATAATTTTAGTAAGTTGCCATGGCAAAAGTTGTTTATTTTTTAAAAATTGCAATAATGCAATAAGTTTTGGTTACAGTTTATTTTAGTAATCACAAACTACTATAAATGTATCTTATAAATTGTTTGTTCAAAAATTATGGGATCTCTGAACATCCTATAAACCAATAAAAAATGAAAGTGCTAATGAATTTTTTATTGAAATGCTTGTAATCCTACATATCATCATCATAAGGGAGAGTAAACATCTACTTGCCTCTCTGCTAGTCTTTTTGACTAGTTTTTTGTGTTTACTTTTTTTTTTTGTTGTTGTAGCGGAAGGGACTTTATTATGGACACGTTGTCCAAACTGTCTTTCCTTTTCCACATCAAAAGAGAACAACATGAACAGCACTAGGGAATGCAGAGTATAGTTGTAGAGAATGCAGAGTAAAGCACTTTGGTAAAGCGTCTGTGCTGTGTTAATTGTTTCTCTTCAGTTTGGACGGTTGGGATTTTATGTTATCAGAAAGAATGGAATGAATTTGCATGCTATTGAAAATGCAAACTACTAACCAAGTACCTGCATTTCTATCTTTTCCAGGTAACTGGGACAAGGGAAATCTTTGAAATCCCTCCCCCTGTTCCTGATTGGTCCTCTATACCATGAGCTCTGGCTCCGCCCAGGATGTGGCGGTGGAGAATTTCCTGCGTGACATAGAGAGGCGGGGCCAGTGGCTGCACTGTGCTGTTATTGGCTGTGAGGAGGAGCATTCCCGTGGCGAAATGAACCTTTTGTATCGCAAAAGTCGACTGGACTGGAGGCACAGAGATCAGGAGGGCAAGAAAAGGTAAAAGAAAGAGGGAAATCTGTGAGCTTGCGGTAGGACACTGAAGGAATATGTGAGAAGGATCGAAAGGGTTACGGAGATGCCTTCCAGAGCTTAAATAAAAAGTAAAGGAAAGAAAGGAGCAAGGGGGAGATTAGTAAAATCCGAACTCTGTGAGGAAGGTGAGAAAAAGGTGAAACCCAAGGAGAAGAGTAGAATGAATAAGATTATAAAGTAGAAGAGAGAGCGAGAGAGCGAGATGGATGAATATGACACGATTAAGAGTAGTCTTAACTCTGGAAAAGAGACATTTGTCTTTCATATTTTATGCAAAGTATCCCAATCTTCTTTCAACCTGAGACACCGAAAGACTGGAGAGAGTGAGAGAGATATATTCCAACACAATCTGCCCCTCTGGTGTCCCAGTAGATCAGTAGACAAACACCTGGAGTGTTGGAAAACAGAATTCTTTGTCTAATTATCTTACAAATAAATGAAAATATCCATATAAGTTCATTTTAATTCATTTACTTTAATCATAGAAAAGTTTTTTTTATTAATTATTCTAATATATATATATATATATATTAGGGGTGGGCATAGATTAATTTTTTTAATCTAGATTAATCTAGATTAATTTTCAAA
>JAUCNO010001398.1:2414143-2429123 GCA_032353835.1 Enteromius viviparus | reverse complement strand
AGTCATTATTCAATGGTATACTAAAAATCCATATGAAAAAACTTACTTCTCACTGTTCTCAGGTCAAATATTTATATACGATTAAAATGTGATTAATTTCGTATAATTAATTACAAAGCCTCTAATTAATTAGTCCCGGCCCTAGAATATATATAAATGTGGCCCACTATAAGCACCATTCTAGATGGCCTTAATATAAGATCATTAATACAACTGGCTCATATGTACACATACTCAAAGGTCTGTTTTCTCTCTTTTGGCCTTTCTAACTTAAGTCACACTCTGCTTGGCAATGCTTCTTTCACAGATCCATACAACATTCTCTATCACAACTTTTTCTTACGCACACCTCGCAAAGTACATAAACAGACCCAAACACATGGAAACTACTCTCTACTTGTCTTTCTCTTCACTAGCACATGCACACACATCTATTCTAGCCTTCTTTGAGTTTGCCTCATCTCTGTTCTCTCTATTGGCAATGACGGTATTGGTCTGTTAGAGAGAAGAGGAGGGAGCCACTTTCAACATGGAGAGACAATATTGTGATCCAAATAGTCTAATAGTTTACTATAGTCAGCTGGAACCATTTCTCTTTTACTCGAGACATTTCATTCCTCCTCCAAGTTTTCATGAGGAATGGGGAGTCACACTATGTGCTTCTGCTTGTATGTACAAACATGATCTATTCTCTCTGTACTGTAGCATATTAGTGGTGGAACATTCTCATAGGTGCACCGCTTCCAATAATTCAGAGGATGTTAAGCTTAGCTGAACTCATATCATTTGTTGTATGACTGTTTTGAATGTTTTTCCATCTTACAGAATAAAATATCAGACAAAAAAAATGTTTGGGTTGGGCTTGGCTTGAAAGAAATTTATAAGTTCTGTTTTCAGTTTAACGCATTCGTAATTCACTAGTTCGCACTTCCTCATTAATAGTGATAAAAATAGCATGTTTGGCGTGCTGTCTGGGTCCAGAGCCCTAGTAGCGAGAGCCCTAATGAGGGCGTGGCTCGGAGTCCGGCTCGAACCCTGCATGACCCCCCGTGGGAGGAGCGAACAGTGGAGTAGGGGAGGTGGCGGGAATGCTAAAAGGAGATGCAAAATACAAATCCCTTCTGAATAGGGCTACAGTGCAATTCGGCCAGGTATACACCCGCGCTAAAATATCAAGGTGAAAGTCATAATAGCTTGCGTAGTATAGACTCAGCTCCTAACACAACTTTCTATAAGAGTCTTGCATTAACGCCGATAACAACCCACCACTAGTATATATATATATATATCTATTTATTCCATGCTCCTCTGAATCTTTACGAAAACCTTCACCAGTTTGAAATAAAAAAATAAATAAGTAAGTAACCACACATTTAGGATTGAGGCATTCATTTCAGAATCAGCCTTTAAAAAATCCATATTCTTTTACCACTAATCCACAAATCTGAGAAAGGTATACAGTCCATGTCAGTTTACAGACCTGGTTACACACCCCGTACTTTATAAAATGTGTAAAATATAGAGAAATAAAATATGACAACTTCATAACAGCTAAATAATAATTAATTACACATTTCCCTGAATTCTCGAGCACTGCGGTGTCTGTAGAAATTTCACATGCTCAAAGTATAGTGTGACCGTGGCTTGTGTGAGAGCTTACAGTGACTTTCACAGGGAGGAATGTTTGCAGTGTGGGCACTGTGTGTGCTGCGTTTGCAGTGTGCTGATTGTGTGTGAGGTGCTTCTCACTGGAGGGTAGTTCGTTCACACGCTGCACTACATCTTTGATTGTGAACCCGTCTGGCCTTTTTGTGCATTTAGACAGATGTGTGCGACTGTGTGTGGGTTTCAGGAATATGTGTAACTGCACATTTAGCAATAATAGCAGTAAAAAGAACAGAAATAGAGTATTATGATGTTTCTTAAACATGTCTGGAAGTAAAAGTGCAGTGATGAAAAAAAGATAAAAAAATTGAGAACTCCAGGGAAAAAAAATAAGGTCTAAATCCCATGGGACCTGTTCATTAATTCTTTTATACAGAGAGTAGAGGAAACATAGACAGACAGACAGACAGAAAGAAAAGCAACTCTGAAAGTAAAAAGAAAAAAGAAATTTAAGTGATGATCAGTTTCTAGTGACGCTATTATCATGACTGTCTATTGAGTTTCCTTTTGATATTTCAAGTGTGTGTGTGAGCATATCTGAATCTTTTCCCACTGTCCCCTGTCTCTAGACTAAACTGAAAGTGGTTTGGTGCCTCTGAGACTATGTTATCCTCTGGTATGCTGTTTGTTTTAACTTTGAGACTAAGAGTATGAGACTGCCACTGTAGGTAATGGCATACAGTAGACTGGCACCAGTGTCCTCTAATTTGAAGACAGCACTGCCTTGAGATTGAAACCAGTCAGAAATCAGATATTTTAAAAAAAGAAGCAAAACATTAACCCAATTTCTATGGCACAAAAAAATTAGCAAACCAGCTTTCTGGCCTAAAAGGGTAGTTCAAGTTAATTTTTTTAAGTCTCATATATTCAAGGCTGCAACCAAAAATGCTGTTAAAATGGTAATGTTGTGAAATATTATTATATAGTATTATATAATTATTATTATATACGTTTTAAAATAAAATGTCAATTATAATGGCAAAGCTATTTTTTTCACCAGCCATTACTCCAGTCTTCAGTGTCACATGATCCTCAAAAACATTTCTTTTTATTATCTTAAGTTGTTTTTTATTATTACAACTTTTGAATATTTGTGTGAATAATTCTTTTTAGTCTTTTTATATAAGTCTTTTTATAAGTCTTTTTATTCATTTATTTTACAGATCTTCTGCAATAGCCATATCTATATATTTTATAAGGTCGTTGGTTGTATGTATGAGCCCTTAGTATTTGTTTTAAAAATTATTTGAAGATGCCTAACCAAGTGTCTTTGTCTGTTTTTCTTTTTGCAGATTGTTAATGTGCTCCTGTGTTTGGACCCGTCGGCACCTGTCCTTCCTGCGTGAGTGTGTTGGACACCTGATGTGTCCTGAAAATGGGTGCGATTGCTCACATCCCTCAGCAGTGGAAACCTCATTAAAACATTTACTCTCATTAGTTGCCATTGGTTCAGTCAAAATATAACTTGTGCCAAAAGACTATCTGTCATTTTCTCCAGAGATCACTGAGATGGACGTGTCCTTCAGCTGCTTATGAAGGGCCACTGCGACTCTGACTGCCAACCAGGAGCCAATGATATTTCTTTTTTCTTCTACCACATACTTTAAATTATTGTAAGAGAGATGTTAAATAGTATAATGATAGATGAAAAATATATAGCAGACATAATATTACTGAAAATCTATCTATCTATCTATCTATCTATGTATAAATACAACTTTTTTTATAAAAGTGCCTCATTTTTGATTGTAGCCATTTTTACACAGGTCTCAATGTGCTCTGTAAAAGAAAAATGCTTCTTCGTTTTTTTTCCCCCATTTCCCATTCCTTTGTGTTCGCTATGCTGAACAAAGCTGAAAGATAGTTACAAATAAGTGAAGTGAAGAAAAGCTATTGGTTGGATGGAGGAACTTTATTTGGTATGGTTTGTGTAATCAGATTGCCTTACTGTACTGTATTTCCATGTGTGTGTGTGTGTGTGTGTGTGTGTGTGTGATCAGTCATCAAAGCCTCAGCCATGCTGTGCCTCAGTTAGCTAAAAAAGATCTGGACATACAAACAGTAAGGTCAATATACAGTATTTCTGTGTTATTAAAACGTTAGTAAATTCATCTACTTCTAAACAGATAAACACATACACACATAAAATGATCCACCATTTCTTTTATTAATGGCATCAAATGGCTGGGAGCACAAAATCAGATGACTGACGGGTGTCCAATCAATATAATAGAAACTTGTGTGTGTGTCTGTCCATGGACTTTTGTCTTTAGTTATATTATTATTATATTATATTGTGTATTAGTAATTCCCATTCCCAGGTTACTTTTTTGATACACTCACATTCAGATTTAAAACTGTGCCTCTGTTAAACTCAACTGATATATAAATTGAACACATCCACTTAGCCAGACACTGGATATCCATCAAATTTCTCCGTCTGACAATATTCTGACTGGTTTTGACATTCCTGCAACTTACTTTTTTACACAGACACACACCTCACTTTTCCTGTAGTAGAAAATGTGCTCTAGTTTCCTCGGTTTTCGCTTATTTTGTTCAGTACTGCAATTTAAAGATGAGCGTTATAAGAGAACAGGGTCTTTTTATGCCATCCGGACAGTTGTGCCTGTGTTTGCTAATACATAGCATGTTATTTTTTTATTGATTTTTTAGTATATATAAAACACATTTTGACTTTTAAGATTCATTTTGTTGGCTTCTGCAATTTTCTAATTAATCTAGAGTTTGTTTTGTGTAGTGTATGTAACTTGCAAAAACAATATGTAGAAAGGATCCTGTTTTAGTGCCAAATTCCTTACTCGCACACTATCATCAAACATGCGTTGAGTAAATCTCATGAAACTGAAACATGCTTTTTAATACCAGATTTTTAGTAACTAATATTTTTCTCTTTTGCCTGCACAATCTGCAAATTTTCTATCACCTATTTTGTCAACTCATATCTCACATAGTACAACAGCTGCCTTCAGTTACCAAGAATCAACATGAAGCCTTATAGTGCTTATACGAATGCCTTTTCTATCATGTAAAAACAAAACTCTTCTTAGGTTATGCATATTGAATACAGGTTCATTTATATGTAAAAACATACAACATTCAATGCAGTGTTTTTAAGTGTTTAATAGAGGTGACATTTGCTTACAGTATTTATACTCATCATCCACATCACTTATACAGTGATTGTTAGCAGTTACAAATAACATGCATACCTCCCACCAAAACGTTCACATGCTTCATAATCTGATTAAAACTAACAGAACAACAACAGGTGGTGATTATAACGTGGGGTGGGATTAATAATGTCTCCTTAAGAGTTTTAACCTCTGTTTACTTCTCATCCTTTGCAGGACACATGCCTTTTTTAATCCACTTCATAGATTACAAAACCATCAAATTGTGTTTGTTTGTGTGTGTGTGTGTGTTTGCCTGTTGCTGTCAAAGCGCGTTTGGCTATTCATGTCTTTTTTCTATATTTTGATTGCCTTATTGTCTGTATTTGCTCTTATTTAACACATGGCAGCTGTAAAAGATGCTTTTTATTCTAGAACAGTGGGAATTATGTTTGAAGATTCTGCATTGTAGCAGTTTTTCTTTCTTCTGAATGACAGTTTTATAGAGTCTGGTTTGGTGTATAAAATTGTATGTCCCCAGACTTTCTTTCCAGAAAACATTAACATGGTATTAAGTGATGTAGAAATACAGCCAAGGTCATATGTATACTGTAGGTATATGGACTATCTAGTCCAGAAAAAAGATACAAAAAAAGAAAAGTAATCCTTTATTGTCTTTAAGTACCTGCAGTTGTTGGGGAAAAAGGGTCTGATATGCACAATCAGGGGTTTGTGTAAAGTTAAAACTTGATCTGTTCTTCTGTATATCTAATTCTATGAAGAAGTCAATGACAATTGTGTATAAAGTGGTTTTAATAAGAGAGTTAATGGGCTGTGGGCTACTGTATAGTTCTGTGAATAATGGGAAATATGGGCTCGGGTGGGCAATGAGACTGTATGGTAAGGATATAGTAGAAATGTCTGTTGAATTCAGAAACTCCTCAATGATTATTGCCTGTGATTAAGACAATGTCACTCCAATTTATGAAAAAAAAGTATGAGAGAACTGAAATAAGTGTCTGGTGTCTTTTTTTAAACATAAATGTGCCGTCCATGTTGGAAAGGTGTGTGTGCGCCCGCCTGCATGTGTTTGTGTGACAGGTCTAGACAGACAGTCGCCTCTAAAATGCCTTCCAAGGATAAACCACCTGCCAAGACGCATGACCGTTACAGACATGAGTGTGAAAGAAAACGCGCGTGTCGACGTACAGCCTGGTCCCCATTTCCGAGATTCTGAGGCGGCCATTACCCCTTGAAAAAAACAACATCACATCCCTCGCGAGGGAAGACAGGAGCGTTCTCAAACGCTGTGTGTCTGTGCGTCAAAGTAAGTCCTTTGAGGACATCGTGTGGTTATTGTGGGGTAATACATCAACAACAGCTACATTGTGGCCTTGCTGGCAGATAGTTCTCTTATATCAATAAAAATGTTCCACTTATTCCTACATCCTTTAGCTGAAGTCGCTCTTATTCTAACACAGAAGGCAGAGGTGGAGTTTTTTTTTCCCCAGTATGACGCAATGTTGCTAAACAAATGGGCTAATATAAGGTTTATATGCAGTCACCTTAAAATGCTAACATGACTAATATAAATGCTATTTCAAATGTGTTTAAATTATTAGTGTTGTATGGCCAGCTCTCCCTTTGTGTAGCACCTTATAACAACTGAACGATCCAGTCAGACACATAATGGTTTTATGGCACATATAGGATACACATACAAATCTCAACATCAAGTGAAATAATAAAGCAGTTTATAGCTCTGCATTCCAAGTTAAACTGCACTTTTTATCCTTGGCTAAGATTAAGTTAGGCTAAGATATGGTTAGGGAAAATAATCCTAATGTTTTAGATTTGTTAAAAAAAGGATGGTAACTTCTATTCCTATTCCAAACTTTCAGAATTCTTTGAAGTGGACACCTCAATAAGAGTGTATGATTGAGTTATTAATTTTATTTCACTTAAATTGTTACATTTGGTGAAATTTTTTACAGATCTTTAAAATGTGAAATGCCCAAAACTTTTTATTGGGTGTTGGGCTTTGTAATATTAAATGTACATTTCTGGATTAGAAAACCCCTTATTAAGAGGTTTAGTTGTTATCCTAACCCATTTTATAAGTGAAAACTGAATAACCCTTTTCTTTAAAAGTAGGCTAATAATTAACAAGATAAGAAATTCACATATTATATTCCTGTAATTCTTTACTCTTAAAATTCAAGTTGGACGTCTTTCAAAATACACATTCTTTGGCTAATTCTTACTTGTAAACAATAATGCACTTCTTATTTGAATTAATCTTGCAAAGGTATTATGGAAATAACTGTCTTGGCTTGTCTTCTTTTTTAGTTTTCATTTAGGCATCAAGATTAAAGGAGCTGGATGATTTGTTACAACTGTCAACTCTATGTCTATTTCATCTTTACAAATGTAAAGGTACTGATTGTATTGCCAATTTGGGGATTTGTTTGTATTGATTTGAAATCAATTTATGAATCTCTCTAGTCATCACTTAATAAAAAAGCTGCTGAAACAACTGTATTGAGGGGAAGAAAAAAAATTACTTTTTTGTAAGGGCAGCCTAGTTCACGTATTGCTGGTTATTTTTTATTTTAGTCATAATTAATTAATTAATTATTTCTTTATTCATAATTTTTAAAAGATGTTTATGTTTTTATTTATTTGTTTTTCACTTTATATTTGTTTTTTGTTATTACTATTTTAGCTATTTATTGTTTTGTATTCTGGTTGCATGTATTTTATTACTTCGACTGTATCTCCAGTGAAAGTTATATGTTTTTAATGAAAATAAATAAAAATAAAAGATCAATCTGCTGAACATAAGACCCTGGGATAAGGTGCTTCCGTCACACACAAGCCAGTGCATAATGCTAGTCAGTTTCTTATAGTCTCTAGCCAATTTATTGTTTGTGACTACTGCAAAATTCCTTTAATTTTTTTTACAGATTAAAACATATATGTAGGCCAGTTTGTGTTCTCTACAGTTTCTCCGTTTTATAAAATGTAGGGCAAAGCAAGTGCCATCTTGTGCGTCTAGCGCCATCTGCTGTTATGAGTTTTCATTGTGACTACAATCAAAAGTTGTCGCAACATATGCACAGAAATATTTCTTTTATGACATGATTAATATATAGGCTTAGGCTTATATATTTGTTAGCTTTCTTTCCATGCTACGTCAGTTTTGATATGTGACGTAGGTTTAAATACTGCTTTCACTTTCACATTCTGCTAACCCGGACGTTTTTAGCCTTCATGTTGGTCAAATATCAATTTCGCCCTTCAAGATTTTCATAAACAACAAAATTTAACAAAACAAACAAGGTAAGAGGAATGCAACACGGTTTGAACCTGATCTTCTGAACACAAACAGGTAATGTTGAGGGCGCGGTCTAAATCGCTTGTCTCAGGCGCTATTAAAACATGTAACTATAAAAAAAATACATTTATTTACGTAACGTTACTCTCTCATGTTCTTTTTACAGCGAATATTTTCATCCCTCCACTTCAGCAAATTACAATGCAAGCGAGTAAGTCAGACATCATTATATTACAATATGTAATGGATCTAACGTTATGGGCTTAACGTTAGTGAGTTGCAGATTTGCGATTTTTCAGATTTGTCTAACCTAACGAATGTAAAATTGACAACTCTGACAACCGATCAATCAGTTACTCTGACCTCTATGACTTGCTTTCCTCTGCCTCAAGGCACAATTGCATTAATATAGGTTTAGATCATCCTAAAAGTGAGTAAATAATGACTGCTGTTTCATTCTATTTAATAGCAAGCAAGCTGGTTTAATAATGTCTAAAATAGCCCTTGCAATTTAACACAGCAGTTTGTGTTTTATTGAAAATAGCATTTAGAGTATAGAGCTGATCAATAATTATAAAAAAAATCAGAGATTTACTTTCTGTCATAGAACTTTTCTGTAAGTTTAATACATACATTTTTTGATTTATAATAATATTTCGAATATGTTTTAAGCCTTCAAACTTAATATGAACCTCTGAAGAGGTTTCAGTGTTTCTTACCTGACTATATGCATTTTCTTTGCAGCGTACTATTCCATTAAAGCACCTGATAGTGTCAAAAGTGTTTCTGAATCATTCAAGAGAAAGCTTAAGGATGAGACAACATTTAAGTTGAAAAATGCAGAAAAAAAAAAAAAGGACAGTGATGTTGTGCTATTTTTCTTCCCAATTGTTTCTCGCGCTGGAACTGATATTGATGCTGCTCTCAGTAACATTCAAGGTAAGAAATGCTTGTCATTCCCAATAAAAAACAAACTCCGCAATATATATAATATGTTACAAGTACCGGGTAAATGACAATCATCTTTTCTTTCTTAGAGCCAAATGATAAGTCAGTCATTTTAGTGGTTCTTCATCACACATTTGACCCTGAGGCTGTTGTGTCAGACAGCAGTAAATTTGTGCAAAGAGAAAAAACATGTACAGTGGACTGTCTGTTCCATGAGGACTATGGATTACTAAAATGTAAAATAAATGATAAAGCTTTCAAAAATGCTAAAACATTCTTGGTACGTTACCATTTCATCACTATGTTTTTTAATGTGTATAACGTTTTACTCCTGTGCATGCTTACATATGCACAATAGTGTGTGTTAGAATTTGAGAAGTTTTAGGATTCAAAAACCTTCTAATAACAACCTTTATAATCTTTCTTACCAGAAATCTGTCCGGAAGAATAGTAAGTTACAGTCAATTTATTATGCTTCATAATATCATAAAACCCATATTACATAACTGTTTTTGTGTTTACTCCTAATTATCTACAGAAAAGATAAAACAAAAAGGATCCCCTACAAATCCTGAAAAACATCAAGGTGAAATCCCGACAGATGCACCGGAAGGAGGAAATGCAATATAAGTTTTTAAATTAAGTGTATGCATAGTGATAAACAAATCCAAATTTTGTTAAATCCACAACAAAATGCAACTTTATACATTTTGCAAGCTCCTTTTGTCAAGTTCAAGTTATAGATGCTACAGAGGTGCTTCTATAGGAGTTGAACAAAATTATGCATAAGAAATAGTTAATATTTTTACCACCATAGGCTTTTAATACAGCTTCCAGCCTTCTTAGAATATAAAATATAAGATGACTCTCCATATAATTCACTTCTGATTTCCTCACGCTCTTGTTCTGTGCTGATGAAGTCTTGCTATGCTTTGTGCAGTCCTGGTCATTCTTCAAACATCAAAAAGCGTTCAGCCACAGCCAGTATTGGGCAAGGTCATTTTTAAAAGTAATGTATTACAATATAAACCCTAACTAATAGTTACTTTTTATGGAAAGTAAGTGTTACATTGCTCTCTAAATTTGGGCAGAGCTTGCTAATTTAGTCAATACATGGAAAACAAAGTAACTGCAGTTAAAAAGTGACTTGGATTGATTGTGTTACTTTACTTACTATAGTTCCTTAAAAATGTAATCTGATTATGTAACTTTGTGAAACCCCTACTGAAGTTTGTACAGTATAGATCAATCCTTCTTGTGTAGGTTTGTGAGGATGCTGGAACCTGTACTAAGAATTATGGATCCTATAGTGTTTTTTGTTTTGTTTTGTTTTTTTGATGATTGTCTGTTTTCCTCTTGCATACCTTCTTTCTAAAAATGGCATAAATATTTCAAATAGAGTAAGCACAAACAAATGCTGTCTTGCATTATTCCTTTTATTGTTAGAAATGTTTGTTTTTTATTACAAAGCTATTTTGTTTTAATACCAAATAACCAATTTACTTGTTTACATAGTTATGTATTTCTAATTTAAGTAACTGAAGTGAAATGGTGTGATAAAAAAATTCCTCATCTACACAGAGATTTATATATTCTGTAATGCATCTCTGTAATCTTGGTCATTGCCATCATCTTCTTTAACAGCATAGAGAGAGGGACTATGGGGGTCTGGAACCTCAATAGAGTGACCTCTACGAGTTAACATCTCCACAAGCTCTGTTGCATGTGTCTGCTCAGTTATGATCTTCAGGGTAAATCTGGGTGGGTTCACCACATGTGTGCCATCAAATGGAACAATCTCTATTTCAGCCATTTTCCTTGAGAAAAAGAGATCGAGGTCAGGATACTGAAGAACTATAGTAATTTTCTGCATCTTTAGGAACACTTCATAATTGCAAACAATGTACTGTATTAAGACTAGAACTGAACTTTGTTGTAAATTTGATCCCCAGGCACTCTTAATGTACATGGTATAGGGATATTGTGTTAATGGTAAACATGTCTGTTTGAGTATTTGTATATCTATCTTGGTGAGGACTGGTGTTAGTGTTGAAACATCGGAGTGAGAACAAATTTGTGAAGTCAGGGCATTTTAGCATGTTTTTTTACTTTGAGACCCCTTTAAAAAAGGTAGGTTTGAGGGTCAATACTTTGTTTAAAAGTCAGTTTATAATTCCATAAATATTAGGTTTAGGGTTTGGGTGAAGATGGGTGAGTTTAGGTAGGAGGGTAGGGTAGGAGCTACAGATAGCATTGTGTATAATAGATAATATGTGAACCTGGAACAATAGCCAAAAATTACATTGTTTGGGTCAAAATGAAAGATTATTTTGCCAAAAGTCATTAGGATATTAAGTAAAAAAATCATGTTCCATTAAGATATTTTGTACATTTTCTATCATAAATATATTAAAACTTAGTAATATGCATTGCTAAGAACTTTATTTGAACAACTTTAAAAGTGCTTTTTGTTAGTATTTTTATTCCAGATTTTTAAACAGCTGTATCTTGACCAAATATTGTCCTATCCTAACACACCATACATCAATGGAAAGCTTATTTAGATAATGTGTGAATCTCAATTTCGAAAAATTTACAATTATGTCTGGTTCTGTGGTCCAGAGTCGCATGTCCTCGCAAAAATAGCTATACAGAGTTGTGTGTGTATATGTTTTAGTAGCCTACTCTGTGGGTCTCTGTGTGTTATGTCGTCTTATGAGCCAACAGACAGCAAAGATGACCAGCAGGAGGAGCAACAACAACACCACGAACACAGTAAAAATATCGGAGTTCAGCCATCGTGACAGAGAATCTCCTAAAGCCATCCCTACGAGGAGTAACACAAGCTCATGAACTCTTTTACGAAATGTAGCCTACAAAATATGTTCAGTGAACTTTATGAAATAACGCACACACTGAACAATAACTATAATCAACATAGGCTAACTGCAAACATTTAATTATAAATCGCTAATTGTTGATAGGCTGAGCTATTAAACATCGCAAGAGCTCCGTATGAAACACATGTCCACTGCACTGAAACATGAAACGATAACAACAAAAGATTTGTAGTTTGAGTTAGTGCAGGGATACGATCTCAAGTAATATGACTTTGCGTCTTTGATAGCCTAACTTACCTGAGTAATCGCCTGTTCTGTAGGTCTGTCTTTTATGATCACTGCTCTGTTAAAGAATAGAAACACTTTGGCCATATTATAATTTTGATCAAAAAGTAAAGTGAGGATACCAGTGTGATGTTACTAATTACGGTATGTTCCTAGTCTGTAGTTTGCAACAACGGTTAAAACGTTCAACAGTTCAAAACATAACAGGAAGGGGCGCTAGAGCCCGGCAAAATACGCGCCAAATCAAGACTTCACTTCTGTAAGGCGTTTGCATAAAGCAGGCAGTATAGTTTCATTAAAATTTGTAAAATGTTTATATAGGCCTAGTCTGACATTCAGTCGGGCCAAAGGCAGATGCATGGGATGAGCATGAAATCGAAAACCAACCATTATAAGAAATTATCTGATTTTATTAAGATTCCACTTGAAACCAATTTATCAACTTAAGACAATTTTTTTTTTTTTAAATAAAACAATTTTAAAGGATCTACAACTTCTTCTGTAGGCTACCTTCTGGAAACAATAGCCTATTATTTTGTCTAATTATAGAGACAAGTTTTGCCTTGCACAGATAAAGCATTAAACATTATAAATAATAAAGGGACAGCAAAGAATTAAAAAAACAACAATATGAATTTGAGTTAAATGTAGGCCTAAATAAACATCAAGTCTACATATGTAGAAACTAAATGTATATAAAATAATATTTTAAAATAATAATAAAGACATAATTACATTTTTAAAAAGAGACAAAGCATATAACTTTTTTTTCTTCCCTGCATTATATTTAAACCTAAGCACAAAACCAAACCCTTAACCACACTTCCTGTTTCCACATGCATGTCTCTTCACTGTCCCCTGCAATTCTGTGTTCAACAGAATCCACTATATTGTGTTGTTATTCATTACAAATATATATTTGTAAACAACACAAAAATTATTCATTTCTGCCATTGTTTTGCCTCTGGCTTGCTTAGACAGGGACAGGTCTAACTGACACTATTGGATGAGAACTAAACAGAACCGGATGATTTGCATCCGAATTAAACTCATAATTGAAGATAACTTCACATTAAACTGTCCTCTATACTGTCCTCTCAATATGACTATATTGTGCTTTGTTGTTGTTGTTTGTTTTTAGCGGAATTGATATCTGTTTGCTTCATTTAATCATTATTTTCCAGTTTATCTCTGTAAAGCTACTCTAAAACAATCTCTATATATATAGGCCTATATATATATATATACACTATACACATGCATTTGAAAATGGGGGGAAACAATTCAAAGGCATTACCACTGATGGTGAAGCAGTGTCTCCAGATCCATCTGATGAGTCGCTCTTGAGTCCAAAAATTTCTTTCCATTGGTTCTAGACATCAACCAGACCTGCCGTGTATACATATTCATTTATTAAATATATTTTCAATTTCAAAAAGATTTATAAACACAATTTTAACCATATATAGTAAACTTTATGTACAAATTACTCCAAAAAATCGAAATAATAACCAATTTATGAGGTAAAAATTACCCCACATTAAATGTATGAACCAATCAATTAAATGTGTAAATAATCACACATCATCTTCATAAACTCATCATCAGATACGCATTTTCTTCATAAGCTAATAATTTAATTACTTTTTAATTCTGTTAACTCGCACACACAATTTTCATGGCACAGTGCTTACTTTATTATTGCATGTTGCAATTAAAAAATATATACATTAAAATCATTTTAAAAATTGGGTTCATTATTCCCGTACTGTTGGTATTTTTCTTATATAAATTTGTAAATAAATTCCTAAATATACACAGTGCTTATGCAGAAAAAGAGAGGTAAGTGTATTAATAGCTGCTGCACCTTGTTGTGCTCAGTTAAAACGACCAGACTGGCATTTCTCTCAGAACAGAAGCTCTCAGCAGCGCTGCACTCACTGTAAAACACATTGTAACGGAGAAGCCACATTTCTGAAAGAAGGAATGAATATTAAACCGTTTTTAGTTTGTAGTTTGAAGAAATTATGTTTATTTTTATAATCTAGAAACCATTAGTAACTTAGCCATTAGTACCACTAACCACAACAAACCCATTTGAACACTTCCGTTTGTGGTTTAACTCTAAAGCTTATGCCAGGCTTGAGAACAATAACATGTGAACTTTTAAAATACAGACATATAACAAATTGGTGACAATCTGATTTATGAAGTAAGTTTATATCCAGCTCTTCAATGTCTCACACATGCTGGAAACTAGTTAACAAAATTAGTTTCTTCTCATCAGTAGGCCTATATGTAAATAAATAAATACAGTTTTCTCCTTTTTTGGTTGTGTGTCTTTTGGGTGAAAATCTGAGAGGGGGGGTTAACGTACATAAATGTTAAGAGAAACTACATGGATACTCATTACTGTCACAATCCATATCTAATTCCATATTTACATTATTATTATGTGTGGGATTTTATATTGTTGCTGTGCCATGATACTTACAATTTAGGGCCACAATGACAAGGATGATGGCTGAGATGTTGGCAAGCAGTACAAATACATACTACTTTTGACTGTACTCTGTTAAACAAAGGTTAATACAATAGTTTTGACTACAAACTATATATATGCAAGTTAATTCCATCAACTGATTGCATCCATTCTTCTCATGTTGTCTTACTTGAGAGCAGTGTTGTACTCTTTAGTTCCCTTTCAGTCGGTCACTCTGACGTCACGTCGGTGACCGACGAATAGGAATCTCGCCTCGAGATGCCAAAAC
>JAUCNO010001398.1:2396585-2407770 GCA_032353835.1 Enteromius viviparus | reverse complement strand
GTCCTCAAGTACTCACCATTAAAGCCCTGTTAAATGAAAATGCGTACAAACAGTACGCCAAATAAAAACTAAATTCGCAGTATTGATACGCAAAAATCCATTTTGGCGTGCATACAGTACGCACGTGTTTTGGCGTGCAGCAGTTTTCGCGTACATATACCCCACAACCATACTGGCCATTAAGTAGCATATACACGTCAAAAAATATTTTTTTTTCATATCATTGACACAAGTTTTGTTTTCATTTGGTGTACCTTTTTATGCACACTTTCATTAAATCGTTTGACCATTATGCCAGCTAACAGGGAACGTTCTCAGAACGTTCTGGCAAAGTTCTTTCAAAGTTATTAACAAACATTCTTTCAGTATATAGAATGTATGTTTAAAGCATAAATAATGCTCAAAACGTCAGCACAAAATATTACTTGTACATAATTCACAGAACATTCCCATAACATTTTGCAAAATAAATATGTTCACGTGACAGTTCTCTAACATGTGTATTACAAAAAAAGAAAAATAAGGAGAAAACCAACATTTTGAATTTTTAGAGAACATTCAGAAATAATTTTTTCATAACCTATTGGAATACATTTAGCTGGGATGTCTATGAAGACGTTTTTGTCCATATAATGAAAGTCAATATGATTATTGAAGAATATTGGTTGAATGTACTTGCCTGGAGAAAGAAAAGACTGAAACATTTTGCAAACAAACAATCTTCTTTTGTGTTCAACAGTAGAAAGGAATTCATACAGTTTGGCAACAATGTGATTGTCAGAGATTATGACAAAATTTTTAGTTTTGGAGTAAACTATCTCTTTAAATATGGATTTGCTATACAGCATGGCTCATAACCACAACAGAGGTTAGCCCTAAAGCCAAAGCAGTACTAAGTCAGAGTATGCGGTGACACATTAGTTTAAGATTTATAACAATCAGAATGCAGATCAGCTTGTTATGATGATCTTCTTTTCTGAGTTGATTGTAGCCTCACCCTCTTTATTGTTAATGAAATGTGTATAAAAGTGCAACAAATGTGTTTTGACAATAAATCATTTATGGATTATCAACAATTTTCTTTTTGATACCAAAATATCTGCTCTGCTGCAAATCCTCACCCCCTCTTTTCCTTCACCCTGGCCCTTGTTCACCTTTCCTCAACCCTTTTCCTTCTCCTACTGTCTCCAAATGCTCCTACCTCTCTTTCTCGCTGGTGTTCCCATGGTATTGTGATCGTAAGGTCAGGGACTTGGGCTGCTCTGTGTTAATAAAGCCAGTTGGAAAGATTCCCAGGGCCTGTGCAGAAAATAGAGGAGCTACTGCAAATAAGCAAAGTACATAGACACAGTCTCAAACTCTTAATAGGCCTCACACACACACACAACCACAAGCATGGGTTTCAGCTACAAGGTACTGTATGTGTTCAAAATTGCAAAATCATTGCTTGTATTCAAAACAGAAATAATAAAGGCATGCATGCTACGACTTGATGAAAAAAGTGTGTCACAGGTAAGAGAAGTAATAACATTCATGCACTGACCTGCAGTTCTTTTCTTTTTACACCCAGAATTAATTTAGTCTTAGCTAGGGAATTCTTTTTCTTTAACATAGGACAAGGCAAGACTTACAAATCCACATAAAGCATGCAATATTTTGACTGCTTTCATGAACAAATAAATGAGAGAGATTTCACAGCCAGACTTTTGGATCAGAAATCAGCGTTTATTCACTAATATGATTATTTCTCTATTTCTTATCCTGTAAGTCTATTGTAGTGTGTAGAGCAGCAGCAGCAAGCATCCACTTAACATCTAGCACAAAATCGGACAAAAGTAAAGCCCAATAAAAACCAACAAAGTGGCAAAAATGTCTCCTGGTGCAGATCTGAACAAGTGCTAGAGGCACATGACACAGGGTTAACGTGTAGTCAAAGGCATTAATGATTCACTTTTATTGATAAGGCAGCAATGCTATAATATTTCTCTCAGAGATGTAGCTGTTTCCCCTTTCCCGTAAAAACATGATGCATTTTTATGATAAAAAGTCTTTGTCAGGAATGCACATTTGAGAAATAACTCATGTCATCACATTTTCAGCTTAAACTAAAATACAGTAATAATCCAAGTCTGTATTTTTCACAAACTGAAAATAGCATCATTATTCCACAACATGAATGATCACAGAATTGCTGTGGTGGAGCAGAAAAGTATTTCAGACATGCTTATTTTTTTTTTAGCAATGCATCTGCCAGTTTATACTTGCACATCTATATTTACCCAGCTGTTTATTGTTGGTCTGAACTTTGAAATGGTATTGTACTTTTATTATTTTTTTGTTTCGCTTTGTTGTAATTGCGTGATGCAAAATCATAAGATCCTCAGTAACCCTGATCACCCTTAATGAAATACAATGGCTTATATGAGCTATACATGTTATCCTAACCTTTTTTTTTTATTTATTTTTTTATTTTCCCTTCATCAAATCATTTCAGCAGTAAAGTAGCTATGAGAACATTTAGGTCACAAATATTGGGTTAATTAAGTCTTAAAAAATTCTAAATAAACTCTATGTTATGATTAGTGATCAAATCTATTTTATGTTTAACATTTAGGCCCCTGTTTAGTATTGTAACATTTAGCATAATTAAATTAGTTCTTATTTTTACAAAAATAAGTACTGTCTGTGCATTTAATCAGCTTTTAAATCAGATGTATAATAGAAATCAAAAATGTGAACAGAACAGTGATTTTGGATATAGGTTAAGCTTTAGATTGACCTTCACAGTGTACAGATGAATCTGTCAGACAATTCACTAGTAAGAACAAAGAAAAATAAATAAGAAACCAAGAAACAACCACTTAATATTCTTGGAAAAAATGAGAACGTTCCAAATCTTAAATATATAAATTTTTAAAAAAATAGGAGAACTGATGATTGACTGTAAATCATTGCAGTATTTTGTTTTTGCAGTTACAGTGCAAAGGTAGCATCATATAAAGTTGATTGCAATATGACTATTTCTGCTAGCATTTGCTCTTTGAAGCTCTCCTTGTTGATAGCATTTTGTGGTAATTAATAAAAAAGCTTAGAAGTTGTTTATCTGAGTGTATAATCTGACAAAAAAAATACTAATACTAAAAGGTCTTGGATCTGTGAACAGGAAGCACAGAGCGTTATTAACCCATGTGGGCTAAGTTACATGGGGGATACCAAGATAACACAAACCCTTAAGGCCCCACCACTCAAGTCAGAGAAAGAAAAAACCACTGCCGCCAAAGAAAAGTGATCATCTGTCAAAGCCTGAGGGGCTGCAGACACCTCAACAATAACCAAACACAGCAAAAAAAATAAAAAAGTGTATTTTATGAAAACATTCCATACTCTGCTCTGTGCCTTTGGGTTTCAGTTTCGGAAACAAAGCAAATTACTCCCAACAAAAAGAGAAAGTTACAATCCCAGGGTGTAGATGCAGAGGCCTCCTGGCATGAGTGTGTGTCCAGATCATTAGGGAGGAGCTGCGCATTTTTACCCGATTACACAAATTGCAACAACACAGAAAGGGAGGTGATGTCATTGCTGCTTTGAAAGAGAAAAATGTCAGTTTTTCTTTTCCTGTAGTGTTGCTCTGTAATAGTATGCAATGCAGGTAGTTTTACATGTGCTTGCTTAAAATCTTTCAGATGTTTCAAAATGTATCGAAGAGTAGGCAGAACTGGTGTATTGCTTGTAGTCCAAATTGAAGAGAAATGAATTCCATTTGAACCCAGAAAAAATCCACAATTCTATGGCTTCCAAATGACTTTTCCAAAGATTATAAGTACGATGAGCATAAAAAGTCAAATTTCCAAAAAAAATGCATCTGTACAGCAGGTAAATGAGTTCTCTCAGCGGGCAAACTGCTTTAATACACGAAGGAAAAAAAAGTGATTATGTCACTTTCAGGTATAGATCTCTTGCCGTCCACTTGGTGTAAGTCCCCCACCGAATGCCCCCGTTCGTTGGTTGTCCATGATCTGAAGCACATCCTCTAGGATCGACGGTCCCAAGTCCAGATTGAGCGAAAGCATAGAGCCAGCGTTGGACAGATACGGCTTTTCCTCCTCGTCGCCATCCTTCACACATTTCTCATTTCCCTCAGGACTTTGTTTGTACGTGCGCAAACGAAGTGGAGAGCGGTTCGGTGACGCAGGCAGTGACATATGCCGTGACACACTCCTCTCCTCCAGGTGCAGTCTGGGAGGTTTGGGAGGTGGAGCGAGAGATGGAGATATTGGGGGTGATTGGGTCGTTGACAGTGGTGCTTGGACGTCAGTGGTCACCGTCACTGTTGAAGTTAGAGGAGCTGTTGCCGTCGGGGCCGGAAGGGTGAGTGCCTGCACCCCTCCAATGATAGGAAGTGACAAAGCATTTTTCAAAAGCGGTGAGCTCTCGCAGGCCGGCGGGTGACTGCTTACACTCGCTGTGCGACTTAGTTGGAATGACCCCTGGTGACCTTCTTGTCCAGGTAGCAGGTGAAATTTACCTTGTAGGAAGGACAGGTCCCCGAAAAGATCATCTGCGCCCCCGCCACTGCCAATGTGGATGGTGTGTCTGAAGTCTCCCAGCGGAGGGCTGATCATGTCCGACGAAAGAAGGTCTCGCAACTTTTCCTTCTTTCCTTTGCGGCTTCGTCGTTTAAGGTATATGGGGGCTTTGGCAGACATGTCGGACCCACCGCGTCCTCCCGAACAACAGAGAGACAGGCCTTGCAGCAGGGTGAATGGAAGAAAGGATAGGTGAAATAAAAACAATGGACTGTACACATGAAGGAGAGACAAAGATCACAACGCACTTAGCATTCAAAACCAATCCAAAGTCAGGACGCCTTTTTAATTCCTTTCTTGTGGAAAGTGCTTCATCAGCTCAGAGTGTCTTTTCATACACACATTTGAAGGCCACATCCAGAAGGACAGTCTTTATATCAGGACAACAATCCTGCCATCGTTTTAGATGCTGAAATTCCAGTACACCTGTGGGAGAAAAAGAAATTTAGCTCATACACTGTAGTATATAATAACTCAACAAACTACAGCATCTGACTTAAAAATGATCCAAAGAGAAAAGTCATTCATAATTTTAAAAAAGCAAATTGTAAAACATATCAGGGTTTCCACAAAAATATTAATCAGCACAGCTGTTGAAAGTGATAATAAGAAGAAACATTTCAGCATCAATAAATTACATTTCAAAATACAGAAAACAGTTATTTTAAAATATTTCAAAATGTAACAAACAAAGGTTCGGTGAGCTTAAGAGACTTTTTTCCTAAATATTTTTTACAAATTTGACCCCAATTTTTTCCATCATAGTGTGTATCTATTACATTTGTAATATTTATTTGGTAACACTTTTTTTAAGATCTAATTCTCACTATTATTGAGGGAACCTCTTACCTGTCTCTTTTTGTTTGCTTGCTTTTTATAAACTGAACCATACTTCAAAGTAAAAAAATCTAATCTGAATTAAATGGCACTTATAAAACACACAGGTTCTTTAGATCAAAGTTAAAAGTGAGATTCACTTAGAAGGGAAGAAAACAGAAAAAAAAAATAAAAAATTAATAAGAAGCGAGAGATAATAAACAAACTATAATTTGGAAAGGGTCGGAGCAAATAATCAGGGTTTGTTAGTCTTGGCACGTTTGACTTGCCTTGCACACATGTGATAGATGACTATATCATGTCTCTGTGTGTCTGCTGATAATGGACTTGGCTGTCAAAACTTATAAAGGTTCAACAGCGGTTTAATAGGAACATTTGAGTAACTGTTTTACGGGTGTATGTTTGTGTGCTGAAAAGTTTAACAGACCCTAAGAGCTGCATTTGTGTGACAATACATCAGGGGTTCTAGAGCATGACTCCTAACGCATACCTTCAGCATTAAATCATACTTCTGGAGCTGGTTCTGTTAACTACATCCCGCTGTGTGTGTATTTCCTTCAACCTTGACTTTTATCAAAGTGAGTTTAACTAGCGCACACTCCCAGCAAAAACAAAGAGCAGTGTTTCGGTCTCAAGTGTGGGAAAAGCCACCTCGCTGTTGCATAAGTGACCCAGCAAAAGCCACAGAAGTGAAATGTTCCAGAGAATATATACACTGTGTTGATTTCTGTCAAATTATACTGATCCTAGAGGTGTCAACTGACTTCAGATTTCATCAACACAGTATGTAGGTCGTTTAGTGAAACATGCCTATTCCCGTTTGATCATGTGATTCATAAAGTACATTTCAGGACCATTTGGAAGGTTCTACAAGCAATGTTTGTCAATGGTAACATTGCTAGTTTTATACAAAGTCAAGGTAACAGCGTCATTTTTAGATAACTCTGACACATGTAGAAAATAAAGTGATATAAAAAAGGAAACTAGAGAGATTACTTATTAAAAAGATGCCATTATGATAAATGTTGTTGATATAACTGAGCAGTATTTATCATTAAAGGGACAGACCCACTTTGAAATGTGAAATGTCTTACTGTTTATTTTGCTCATATATTGTAGGTCAATGGTCACCAATGTTTTTCTGCCTAAATGTTCCCCAAAATATCTTCTAATGTATTCTGCAGAAGAAGCAGAGATTTCATGAGTGTGCATGGCAAACACGCAGATGAGTGTGAGTGAGTGTGAGTGTGCTGACTCACTAAAATGAGCAACATAATGATGAACCATAGATAAACAGAGAACAATAAGTACATCAGTTCCAGCCCAAATTAACCAAAGGATTAATTAGATTACATTGCAACCCGCATATTTTTATTTGAAATGCACATTCTTTTTTTAGGTGAGATCATTTTAACTTTTTTTTACATGAGGTACAATTACGTGATTTTTTTCTATATGCTGTTTTTATTGAAATTTAAAATAAAATAAGCAGATAACTCAGCACTTCTAACTTCATTGCATAAATTGGGTAAAACCAATAAACTACATACAGCAGCATCACCTTTATACTATGAAATAGGCCCACGACTGCATACCGCATTTAATAAAAATAGGTCAGCATTAGATTCTTGGATAAAAACTTTGGATGTCAGTAAGGCTTTAATCAAACCACAACTGAGTAACAGTTTCTCCCAAGAAGAAACAGTCCTGTTCAGACTCGCAGAGGAGTGTCAGGAAGTGTGAATACTTTTTCTTTTATGACATTCCGATATCTCTGTGTTTATAGGAGCCTAATCATATATTAGAAAATTCTGTGGAACTCTGGAGAGTGTGATGTGTACCATAATTGAACTCAATTCAAGTTAACCAAAAAAAAAGAGATGTTTCAAAGACATTTCACAATGTGGAAATGAACCATGCTGCTCCTCTGAAGGCCTGAGGTTATTTATTAGTTTCTGTGCAGGAGTGAACAATGTTGCTGGAAAGCGTAAATGAGGCGCTGTGCTCAGACAAGCCCTCAACAGCCTGCTCTGTTTGGTAGATAATGCAGAGAACAAACTGAACAAAAACACATCAGCTTTGCTTTGTTTAAAAGAGAGAGCTACAGTCAAACTTGACAGTCATCCATCAAAACACCAGTGGGACGATCTAGGGTCCTGATCTGATTAACACCATTTTTTTTTATTATCTTACAGAATGAGCACTGGAGAACACTAAAAATATCTACTCTACTTTGGTCTAACTCAGAATCAACAAGCAAAGAATCCATTAAAATGTACATTTTTATTAGGATATTCAAAAATGGCAGAGATGTGTACCTGTAAAAATTAATTGCATAATAGATATGACTAGGAAAACACACAAAAAAAGAAAAATACAGGCAGAGAAAACCATAGAGGTGGGCCATCACAGTATCTCCCTCAGGTAAAAACCACTTAAAAATGCATATTGCGGAAGCAGTTCTGCTTGAATGGAAGTCAGTGGATGAGCTAACTAAACACATGTAGAAACATCTCATTATATTGAAAAAAATACTGCTTTCTGCTAATTGCCATTAACATATTAAGAATGACATATTCGTTTTTTTAATGAGCTATAGGCTAATTAAAGTCTGATATCCAAATATAGCTGTTTTATAAGTTAACTCATGAGCTATTTCCTCACAGGTGTGATTCATTTCATAAAACTACGCACCTGCTTCTATGGGATTGCAGAAAAAATTATAAAAGGGAGCCATTATATGGCTAGCTAGCTCTCAGGTCATGTCTTATCACTGTTATACTTTTCTTTTATATTTTGCTAACAATATGCCATGGTGGTCATCCCACCCTTTATAGATCTAAATATTCTATTTTTAACTAAAACTGAACAAAATAGTCACAAAAATAAACAAACATTTACTTTTTCCCAATAATTATATGCAATTATACGTTTCTAAAAAAAAAACAGAAAAACCTATTAGCCAAACTTCAATATTAAATTTCAATTTCAATTTTAAAACCAGGCCTATAAAGTACACTAGCAACAAAATTAAATTACAATAATCCAGTGCATTTCAAATTTAAATTCCAATTGCAATTATTGTTGCAATCTCGAACTCAAATAAAAGAAGTTCAGGAAATGAATAAAATAAAGTCCAGCTGTTGTGGAGGCAGTGGTCTGTCACTTTACTTACAAGCTCCAAAAGTATTCAAACTGCCATTAGACACGTTTTTAACGTCGTTATACTTATTTAGATATCATATTTATCTTTTAAACAAGCAATCGATACTTTTGAGACAGAGGCAGAGTCATTTCTACATCTCACATGGCAGCAGTGTCATGCACCACCCTGCGCTCGTTTGGCCACGAGCAACACAACACCCCATCCCATATTACATTATCGCTGACGGACACAATAGGTAGATTCCTATAGCTTCAAAAAAAGTCTGTCAGAGTCATCGTGTTTCAAACGATCATTTGCATTATAAAAATATGACTGGTCTGAAGAAAGAGGTAATTACGCGAAACTCGCAAAACAGTCCTAACGTATATGATTACGTCACATTTTGTATTTAAGCAGCGCGCGATGTATTCAAAACTCCACATGCAAATATTATATTTTGCCTACCTTTGAGATGCCTGTGTGATCAAACTCCTATCCAAAACGCATCTGTGCGCAGGACTTTCAGGTCAAAATGATTCAGTGTCAATTCTGCTCTGTCATTCGTACTTCTTTCCTCACGAAAACCTGCAGAACTGACAGAAGTATAAAAATAACCATAACACTTGATACCGCATACCTATACAGAGAGTATTTGCTGATCCTGTAGAAACAGAGCTGCGCTATAGAGCTCTGTAAGCCCACCTCACATCGCCGCTCAAACAGAGCGCACAGGACTGGACTCAGCGGATCTGGATCGAAGTTCATATCTACAACTGCGGTATCCGGGCCATTATTTGGCGTTTACCGCCGTATTGTGTTTCTTCTTCCGCGTTTGCTGAAGTTTCCAGCGGGACAGCAGCGGAGAGAAAGCGCATCGCACGCGCGCGGTGACTTAATGTGAAGTTATCACACCCTCCACACTCACATGAACCATATCACAACAATATGAGTGTCTCCCTATCCTATAGTCTGTCATATAACCATCGCACATATAGACAAAGATACACATTCTCTATATAGAAAACACACGAAAATATAGATATATGCAAACAGATACATTTTTTAATCCTACAAAAAAAAAAAAAAAAAATCATCCAAAAAAAATAAAAAGCACCCCAACTCCCAACAAAATTATTACTAAATGGCAAATACATTTTATTAGTACTTACTGAACTTAAAAAGTAAACAACCTATGCATTCAGTGTGGCAATGTTGGCCAGTTGTTGTTTGCCTGTCACCCTTTGGGAGGATCCTTGTTTCCCTATACCTATTTCTGTAGTAGAGCTTTAATATGTTCTTTCAAATCTGTACTGTAGATTCCTAAACACAATCCTGTGACTCACACAGTCAGTGAATACTGTTCCTGCATGCCGCATCCTATTAATAGCTCATAATAACTGACCTGTCTCTGTAACAAATAGAAATTCTGGTATTCCTTTTGCTCTCATTGTGCTCCAAAGTTCATCACACACTGACAATGACAGGATGTCCAATGAAAATTTACGTCACACAGATGTTCACAACATATTGTAGCAGCAAAAGATGACTCTAACATATGCGCTAATTAATGCATATTGGATAAAAAAGATTCAGTTTTGTGAATTGAGCTCAAAGATGGACAATCTTCAACAAACAGGATTTCAGTCATTCTTGAGACATGGGACAAAACAGGTCCTGCAAGTGTACAGTAACTGCTATTAGATTTAACTATATTTTACATTTTATGAGGGATTAATAATAGAATGTATTTAACACAATTATCACCTTCAATTGAATTTTCTTATTATTATACAAAATCTATGACTCTCTTTGTCCTCTCACTGCATCTAAAACGGTCTGTCCAGAGAGAAGGGTTCAATCATTCATGTGCTATAAAAAATAATAATAAATAATGATGGAAAGAACTTTATATACAGTAACAGGCTACTTATTGTTTTTTTTAATACAGTAATTAATTGATCCTATGTATTTGATAGTTAAAATGACAACAAATTCAGGTTTTCGTCACCACAGTCAGATCTGTCAACTCCATCAGATGAATATTTTGATATTTTATTATGATATTATACATTTGATGTGGAGTTGTTGGTCTCATATAAAAAGTGCAATCTGTCTGCTATGACAATGTGTTTTGAAATGTGAAACACATCGACTGCTGTTAAAGATAAAGTGTAAATTATATTAAAAAAGCACATTTTGTTAAAAAGATTTTTGAGGTTGTATCAAAGCATAGCTCAGTAGCTTAGTACATATATGCAATTTAATTGGTCTAAGTACAAGATTTTTGTCTTCAGTTTAGCACACTGTTTGTCTCACTGCTCAAGAATGACTGGTTTATGAAACCCACCAGTTTATCCACTTGAAATCACTTCCTCATCTTTCTTATCTCGTCCCTTTTCTTTCACATCTCTCTTGTGTTTCACATGGGGAAATTCTTCCAACTATGCGGGTCCATGCAGACACTCATGTTCTAAACTAAATTCTTCACCACTTATTTTCCAACTTAGCCTACATTTGCAATATATAAAAAAAAAATGATAATTGTAAGGATTTCAGAAATGAGGTTTCAGTAATTCCTCCCTGTCAATAGTCACTCACCCTGTGTGAAAGTACAATG
>JAUCNO010001398.1:2370165-2395531 GCA_032353835.1 Enteromius viviparus | reverse complement strand
GCTGTGCAGCGCAAGTTACCATGGCAATTAACACCAAATGAAGCCGAGTTTCTTTCATGGTACCTAAAACCCAGGATCGGTGCAAACTAATCCTAAACTTACCTGGCTAGCCAGCTAATCCGGCTTCATGGTACAGGCCCCAGCTTTGTTGTTTTTGGTGATGTTTAGGTTTCACAGATCCTCTGTTAAGTTCACAGCAATGACTCTTCTTACTGTCAGAAACTCTAAAATGAGTCCTTCTCACTCACTGTGTGAAGAGGTGTGAGAGCAGTGATATCTGCTCTGTTAATTGTTGGTGCTTATAGTTTTATTAGCACTGATGTCAAGCACAGAGGGCAGTTTCACCCTGATGGTCATCAGTTGTTGTTTATATGTGTGTAAGGGTGCGCATACATCCTACAGCAGCTCTGATATAAAGCACACTCAGATGTCTCCCTGAGCTGAAGTCCTCAATGTTTGTGTGTTATAAGATGGTGATAACTGATAAAATAGAAAAAGGGGCAAAAGTATCAGAGGAGTGGTTGGCTCTGGTTACATGTCTTTGTTTGTATAAGGAACGACTGATATTATCAGGTATGGGTGTATCAAAAGCCTTATTTTTATTGGGTCAGTATTGATTTGTTTTTAAGTGAGATCGGATATAGCACGTGTTTGTGTGTCGTGGGTTTGGTTTCCTTAAGATTTATCCCGGTGATGTAATTCAGCAGCATCATCTGTGTAATGATAAAAACATAAACCCCTTAAATGAATCAGGTCTTATCCCCTGGGAGGATGAAAGGAACTGTCATATTGAATGCTAGCTTATTAATTAATTTATGTAAACTAATATATACTATACAGAACTATATGATTTTTGTTATAATATTATATTAGCCTATTATAGTGAAATTATGTATACAATGATATGTCAGTTTATTGACAAATTAATAGTATTGTAATATTCTTTTTTTATGAAAGTAATATTTATAATAATAATTAAAACAAAAGCACTGATTAAAATGAATAGTTGCCAAGTCATATTAAGTCACATGTATCTGTATAGTGAATAGTGAAGAGAATAGTGATTCAACAACGCAAACAAAACTCAGTTCTGCTGTAAAAAGTACAGAGTTCTGTTAGAAACTGTTAAATGAGGTGTAGTCTTCATTGTCTTCTTATAATAATAATATTGTATAATAATATATATTACATCTTAATATTTATTGTATTCTTATGTCGTCATCCAGCTCAGTTTAGATTCTTATGCAGTATTGTCTGTGCAGTCAAGTCAATAATATTGCAAGTATTATCACGTGTCCCCAAAGCAAGCATTTTTTATTATTATTATTAATTATTAAATGTGTGTGTGTTTATTGCCCTTTACTTTTGCTAGATGTGTTTCCACAGGGCTGTTGATGTTATAAACATACAATATACTTCTAAGTGTTTATAATATAATGTTATATTATTATATTTAGTTTACATAAATAAAGAGAAAATGAGCGTGACTAAATAGTTTTTTTTTTCTATAATAATATAACACAGATACAATTCTAAAGTGAAGGGGAAGTTGAAAGTCCAAAATCCACAAAATTTTGATCTTCAAGTCAACATTTTATTAATGTTAGATCAACATCTGTGCCTTTTTGCAGCATTCGTTTATAATATGTGTGTGTGTGTGTGTGTGTGTGTTTTGTTATTATGGTTTAGTTTCAGATGTTTAAAAAAGAGCATTGTAAAAACTTAATTTAAAAAGGTGTCCACTAATTAAAATTACCAAATCAGGTTACCCTTTCAGTCGAATCTCTGAGATCTCATATGCAACGTCTCCGTTCCCTCCTTCAGGGAACGTGGGTAACGTTCGTAACCTAGACGTTTTGCTTTAGATCTAGGAAAGTAGACAGGTTTGTGTGATATTTAGGTTTAGAATTCATAATCCTTATAACCACTGCATCTATAAGAGATCTTCACTAATATAGCTTTTAAAGCATGTTTATGTGTGTGCATGTTTTTGTGACATATGAGGACACAAATTTGTATAATGACATGGGTATGACATAAGTATTAGAAGGTGACTTAAGAGGACATTACCCCATGTCCCCACTTTTCAAAATGCTTATAAATCATACAGTGACTTTTCTTGAAATGCCTGTAGTTTCCTTTAAGGGGCAGGGTTTGTGTGTGTGTGTGTGCGCTTCACTCAGTAGCATACAGCAGAAAACCACTAAATGTGTTATAGTGATTCTGATCATCACAGATCCAGCAGCCAGCCTGGAGACTGATGGTAATGCGGTCCCCTACGTTGAGCTGCACAAGCAGGACGGCAGTGGCCTGATCCTCCTGGTCTTGATCATAAATCTCCCTTAGTGCAGCTAGAGCCACGCCATTCTTCCTGATGCTGGCACAGACAGCGAGCAATGCGCCTGGTGAGCCTGCGTCGCTGAACACAGTAAATGCCAGGTTATACACGCCTGACCGTGGAACCGTGAACACACCAATGGATGAGTTATAGGCCTCTCCGATGTTAATGAAGATGCTTTGATAGACCACGTTTGTTGCAGCTCTCAACGGACCAATGCAACGTTTCTTGTCGGTTAGACCCACAGAAAATGCCACTCGACTGTCTGTAAAGAATGTGTAAAAATGCATATGTGAAAAATATGACACAAAATAAATGAGGCCAGCAGATAAGATTCTAGCCAGTACAATGTTTTAGTTTTTAAATAGTTAAATACTTTATTTCAATACTCAATACTTTGTTTTATTTTGCCTGTTTAGTTTTTAAGTGCTATGAAAAAAAGCTTTTCATACTGTGTGTATTTTAGGGAGGTAAATAATAACTTAACTCTTTATAGCAATACCACCTTAGAAAATATTTGGTTCTCGAAGTACCACAGTAATGATCAACATTAATATACAGTAGCATAGTAGGCCTAACTATTCACTTATTCATCATTTAGTTCAAAAATGAGGCAGTTTATTGTTAATAACCATATGTGTTGTTGTCAGCCACTTTAATATTGTAAATGCACAGTGCGTACAAAGCTTATTGAATAAATTAAAATTTTGTGCTCAAAAGTTGAATAAAAGAACTGCTGTACTTAATTTTACTGTACTTTACTCAAATAAAGATTTAATTAAAATGTATTGTTTTAACATTTATTTGTATAATTTCAACTTTCCTCTGAGTACCACTAGTGTTACCCATACCACTGTCTTAACTCATGATGCAATGGGATTAGACTTTTGGAGCAGCAGCGAAATAGCATTTGCTTTGTTTATCACTGTAGAAAAAACAGCGCTGCACTTATGGACTCTGTTTTATTATGCGTTATACAAAGGCAATATGAAAAGAAAATACTATCAAATTTTCTGAAAAGTCAGTTCCCTTCAGAGACACATTCATACAAAGTCTTACCCCCAACTGTGTAACATTTCAACCGATTGAAATCGTAACCTACTTGTATTGATTTTCAACCAGCTAGAGGGGCATCATTACATCCCTAATGTGTTTAGCCTACCTCTGATGTTTTTCAGTGTGTTTTGTGCCCTGGCCAGCAAATCCTCCAATGAATTCATAGTAGAGTTTAAATATTGCTCTAGCTCCCATTTTTTCTTCTGCATTACACAACAACTACACGAGCTGTCATCAGTCAGGCACGCTAGTGAGAGAGCAATAAAGATGGTCACAACTGAAATCTAGCTTTACATTTTGTTGTATTTCATATTTCTGTAAATTTCCATAGAATAAAAATTTTCTAGGAGATTTTCAAAGACTTACGGTTAATGGGGTCTGGAGCAAGGGTTGGTCCTGGTCCGTCCCAGCTGAAAGTCTTTTGCTGGCTCAGCACCAGTGGCAACACACAACAGCACAAGAACAGCACAACACCTTTTCCTGATTAAATTGTTCAGAGGGTAATCATATTCGGTCATAACTTTCACAATACCATTATAAAGTCTTTACAGCACTGAGTTTGGTTTAGGCCAGTGGTTCTCAACTGGTTTGGCCTCAGGACCCAGGTTTTCCCATGGTCATCAATCCACGACCCACTCATATATATAAAGTGTGTGTGTGTGTATATATATATATACATATTAGTATAAAAAAAAATCAAAGTTTTTCTCAATTTAGTACTGCAAAAGACTTTTTAAAATTATATTTAATAAGGCTATTTAATAACAGTCCCAAACTAGTTTATGTTACTATAATTAGGTTGTATACAAAATTACACAAAGTGAAAATATTTTTGGGTTAAGGAAACAACCGTTACCATGGTGAATATCCAATAACGTCAACTGTTAATGAAACATGGAAACTGCTCCTGAATTGAAAGAATATCATACCTCCACGCAAATCCTTCCCAGTTAACACACACAGTAATGTGATTTATCGCTACTGTACTTTTATTTCACGCGTTGCATGCTCGGATTGTTTCTGCGCTGTAATTATGATATACAGCGCGCGCTCCGAGCGCGATGTATATGACTGGACAGGATGGTGAGAGATGTATTAACTTATTTCATAAGTTACGAAATAATGATATGACACTGACTGTCATCTGACTGCATGACTGAATTTGCCCAGGCACTCTTTTCAAACTGCGTTTGACAGAAGTGTCAAAGGCTTTCATGAACGAAAAAAAAATACTTTTAGAATGACGTTTTTTGTTGTTGATGTTGTTGGGTTTTTTTTTTTAGTCCGCGACCCACCAGTTGAGAAACGCTGGTTTAGGCTATGCTTTATGGCTCCTGAAAACAGATCAATGTGTAGAAATCTGTCAATCTGTTTCTAGGCCAGAAAGTTTATTTTTGCCAATGTAGTTGTTCTTTCAGCTTCCAGATTTCTTCTTACAAAATATGAAATAAGTGTGCAAATCAAGGTGTGCTAATATCTAACATAATATAATAAATATACAAGACACACACATATATATTTATGTGATGGTAAATATTTTTTAAATTTTGAAAAAACAAAAAAAACATAACAATACAATTGACTATTTATTAAATATTATTATTGTTTAAAATCTGCGTGAAAATTTTGGAAAACATTTAACTTTTAAATTTTATTTTATCAGCTCTTTCTAAAGCAAATAAATTAATTTTAATAAATAAAATGTATATAAATAAATAAAATAAATAAGATTTTGAATAAAATCTAACCAAAATAAAAATTGTCCAAAACTTTAAGAATCTTTTAACAGGTGCCTGTCGAGTTGGTCTGTTAAACTTCGACTATCATAGTAAATATTTATTAACAAAAGCAGTGATTATTGTCTCACCTTTCATGCTTCACGGCTGTGTCTGTTTCTGTCTTTTGAGTCTCAGTGGAAGTGAGTGAAAATTGTAGTCTGTGTTATATTCAGGTTTATATCCTGGCAGCACTCCTCCTGTTTTCAAGGAGGGAGAATCAGATTTGTGTTTGTGAAGAGGAGGTGTACATCAACAATATTAATAAAAAACACCTACAACAAGGAAAATGGGAAATTACAAAGGGAAATTAGCTCCTGTGACTGTGACGTCCCTCAGATTCACTGAAATTCAAACCCCACTGAGCTTTACACTATACCGCCACACAATGACACGCATCAATGCCGTGAAATGTGATTAAACTGAATGCAAGAATTTAAAGCTGCTATCTTTTCTGAGCAATCACACATGCGCTTTCCCAGGAAAAGATCTTTGTTTCTTATTGATTGAAGTCCAAGAACAGCTATTCAAAAAAACACACCACACCTCTGTCAACAATACAAAACTGTAATTTAAGTCAAGTATTCTCACATGGTGTTTCTTTATTTGATTTTATTTGTGTCAACTCAGTTCTATGTTTTCAATCTGATAGAGATCTCAGTGCAACAAAGCCAAGAAGCTCACAATAGCGCACAATAAAGCTCATTTAGCCAGTAAAATATCAACACCAGCAGAGAGTAAGAAGCACTTAAAGCCATATGTCACACAAACTATGGGTGGGGGTGGGGGGATATGCTTTTGCCTGAAATGGCTTGCATTCAAGGTATGCATCTTTTCATCTCTTTTTTTAAGATAGCTAACAGGTATGGACAGACAGGCAGGTTGCTACATGGCAGGGAAAACAAACAAGAAAACAGATCACCAATGAGTGATTTATAATGGCAGTAGATCATTAACTGTGAAGTACTTGCAAGTGTAAAAATAAATAAAGACACTGGTTTTTATGAGAATCTTTTGCCAGGGGTTTGTTTTTGCACGCAAGCCATGACCCAGCTGCTGAAATAAAACCAGGCGGACTTCAGATATATGCGTTCATTATGTCATGCATAAAGCATTCTTTAGCATACATCTTTTTCTTTCATTCATCCTCTTTTACTTTGCTTTCGTAGGAGCCTTGGCCTTTGTATGCTGAAACATATCCGCTGGTATCAGGAATTTCTTCCCTTCCTGAGCGGCCTTTTCCCTTCCCCGACTCGTCAAAGCGCTCCTTATGAGAGCCAGTGTACTTGCTGCTATCTGTTAACCTGTCTACAGCAGAGGCCTTTGCCACTTTCTGTGGAGAGAAAAAGATGATCGGTGGTTATTGTGTTTGTTTATTGCTTAATGTACAAAAACAGACTGTCTGGTACTCACAGTTACACCAACGTTGGCTGGTTCTTTGCCAGCAATGAGACCGTAGAGAAGCTGCACTGCCTCTTCCTGGCTCTTCCCTTTAAAACGTTTTGTAGCCAACTCAGCCATGGCTTGAGTGAACTGCTCAAATGTAATGACACGTGCTGACTTAGCCCTAAAACACACAAGCAGATTAAAATCAGCACAGTTAGGTCTAGTTATGCATGTGTCTATGTTCACTGTCGGTGGTTGTGATGGTAGTCATACTTGACTTTGCTAAAGACGATGTCCACATCTGTGCTGGTGACAGATTTGACATCGATGACCTTGCAGTCCTTACACAGCTTCACAAAGTTTTTCCCGTTTATCTCCTTCCCTGTCGCTTTGCTGTCTCCATGAACTGCAAATTTACGAAATGCCATCTCAACATCTGCCAGTGATACTTCACCCGAACCTTCAGCCATGCTATCAGATCAAGGATGAAGAAAAGAAGGAATTTTAAAGAGAGAACAAGAATGACATGCATTATTATAACATTATTTCCACTCCTGGCCTTATAATCAATCCAGTTATTTTAGTTTTATTCATATACTAATATAGAGTAAGAATTATAGAATTATTTTCTATTAGTGTTTATTGTTAGATTTTCATATGCCTTTTTAGTTTTAGTTTGAGTAACTATTCTGCTTTTTTTCCCTCCCTCAATATTTTAGTTTTGCTGTATTTTTTTATTTCTTCTACTGGATCATCATCTGTCTGGAATGACATGAAGTAACAGAACAAACTGAGGCAGACTAAATCCAGAAGAACTGTGGCAACATCTCCAAGATGAAGAAAAAAACCCTTGAAGGCTACAGTACTGTTCAAAGTTTTAGACAGTAATGTAAAATGAATAATAAACTTATTGTGCAGACAATAATCTCACTGCATTATTACAATTAATCACAAAAATAACGTTTATTATTTAAATTATTATTTATTTATTCAACGTTAAATGTAAACAGATGTTTTGTCACCGCAAAAGATAGAAATCACCTACTTATTTTGTTGGTAAAAATACTAGTGGCCTAAGACTTGCACAGTACTGTATATATAGAGACACTGTTTTATTCAGTGCTGTACTGTTTTGTTAATATTATCATGTATTTATGTGTGCTGGTTGTGTACAGCAAAATATCTTCTTTAATGTTCCTATTGTAGTGTTTTTTTTCTGTCCTACACTGATCCATTATCTTCCATACTCACAAATATCATCCTCATTTACTACACACAAACACACACACACACACACACACACACACACACATACACATAACATACATTACTCACACTAAAAGCCTTAATTTAATGAAGTCCACTTTACTAAATTAGCTTCAGCTGAGCTTTAAACTCTCTCTCTCTCTCTCTCTCTCTCTCTCTCTCTCTCTCTCTCTCTCTCTCTCTCTCTCTCTCTTCTTTCTAATATTGTGTCTTTTATCCATACAAAATATAAATATGTATGCATCTATTTTTACCTTCATAATGGATTACAAGATTAAATTGAAATTTCCCAGAAGTGCATGAAACTCTTACATCATTACAAACGAAAGGACTCTAATAAGTAACATAGCTTACATTCTTTTATTCGATAGGCAGATATTATAGTCAATATTCCATATACACGCACACTGTATCGTCTAAAAATAGTACTATAAAACATGCTAACCATAGCTCATGCATAAGCCTTGTTTGGCCTTGTAGGTATAACAGATGCTTCCGGATGGGTGTGTGTTATTGAGAGGGAGATCCAGCCTACCTGACTGTGAGTTGGACAATCCTGGATACTGATGCTAAGCTGCTACTGAAAGGATGCTGACTGTGGGTGTGTGTGTGTTCCTCTGTCTTCGTCTCTGCCCCTGGTAAGTGTGTGTGTGTACAATGACGCAAGACAGAGGGGAGGAGAGAGCACAGCCCAGCACGAGTGATGACATCACTCTCTCCTCTCTATCTCTCTTTGTGCCACAGGCCCTCTTGTCTTTCTGCTTTTTGATTTTCTCTGTCTCTTTGGCCCTTTTATTTGTCCTCTTTTCTACTTTGCATACAGTAGTCCTTCACTTTTAGCCCTCTCTTCCTCCTCCTGCTCCTTCTCTCCTCCTTCTCTTTGTTTTTGTCTCTCTCAGCTGCCACACCCTTTCCCATCAGTCTCTGTGGATCAGCGCTTTCACACAGTGAAAAGCAACACATGCGCACACATGTTGTTGGACTCTGATGCTCTAAATGTTATTTTCTCTAATGGCTTCAGGGCACCTCTGTGTAATGTGTCTGAGCAACTCATCACTTACTCATGACACAACCACATATAGATGAAGACCCATTCAAAGCAGATCACAGTGGCTGACAGCACAACTAAAGGAACAATGACTGTTTATTCTTTAAAATAAAATGTTATTTTAAGAACTTGTTCACAGAAAGATTATCTGGCAAGCTCAGTATGCTGTTTCTCTTTGCAACAGTTTGAAATTCACGCTTTTGAAACGTTGTGTTACAAAAGTGTACATTGACAAGAATAATAGAACCCTGGTTATATTGCAGTTATAAATGTGACGTGCAGTAATGGCATAAACCATTTTTATAACCAGAATAAGCCAGCATAATATCTGCCATACTTTTAAACATGAACATATAGTTATATCTGCATATGTCCAAACTAAGGTATGTCTTGGTAAAGCAGAATTCAATAAACACATTGTTGTTGAATGAACTTTAGATTTTTGTGTTAAAATAATGAGCTGATCACAGTACAAAACGACTGAAATGTTTTCTAATCAATGGCAAAAATTTGCAACTTTAATATGTCTTAAGTTAAACAATTTATTTGTATAAAACAAAGTCGACAATACAACAAATTAAAACCAGTGCTGGAAAAAAAACTGAATAATAATAAGCATAGCAAAACTTGCTTATTATGAACTACAAGAGCGCCCTCTACAGTATGCTATAAAGATTACACATTACATTCAATGGCTAAAAAGACGACTTAAAGACAGATGAATCCTGAAGGTCACAAGCAATCAACGCATCCATTCATAAGTTCATATTGCTTGTTGAAGATAAAGATTACAAGCAAAAAGTGTTTTAAATGTCTGCAAAATTTGAGCCTTATAGAGAACGGCAAATGAAAAAGTACATCTTTTGATACTAATGGAAGAAGTCTGGAAAATTAACATTTCCATTTAGGCTTACTAACAAATTATATATAGGCCTACACATGCAATTTCAGATTCATTTGGTCACCTTCCTAAAACTGGACTGGACCTCTTTTGAGCCCAGAGCAGCTTGAATTCTTTGTGACATGAATTTAACAAACATTTTTACAAGTTAATGGTTCACTTGTACACAAAAATATTAGTTAGGTAGCTGCTGCATTTTCAACAGATGAATGGACTGTGATCATAACGAAGCACATGGTCAAGGCTGTGGCTTATAAACAATGCTCAAATGGTATTAAGAGGCTGTTGCAATGTGTGCTAGGAATGTGTGTCTTTTCTCTGAATTGCAGGTCTGGCAGCTCATCCAGATGGCGGCTCAGCATCCTTTACTGTTCCCTCCCTGGGCCTGCAAGGACACCATTGGGAATGCACAGGGAAGCAGGAATTGTATTACTGTATTCATCACATTTTTGACTTAAAGTAAGAGCAAGGGTATTATGCTGTGAGATGTTGCGAACCAGTCAGTCTTTATATTATTTTTATTTATAATCATGATCACAGATAATTTTGCCATTTACCACTTTTTCACGTCTCAGTTTCAATATATATATATATATATATTGGCTAATGCATCACATAATCACTTCTATATTGAAGAAATATGGTGAATACTAAAAAAAAAAATGTGGGCAACTACCTAAAATAAATTAGCAATAATTTGTGTAAACAGATTGATTGGGTGCCAGAAATGTGGTCAGGTAATGAAAGAAATATATATATGTATACGTATATCTAAAGCATGCTGTAGTGAGTTTCCCTTCATGTCACCCATTAGTTTGACCTTGAGATTCATTTAGTTGTGTTTATGCTTTACCAGCGTAATACTATGCTGAGTGTTTACAGTACACAGTTTACTTAAAGCACTGACTATTCTAACCAGTTTCCATATTTACAGACAAAACAGTTTCGAATTTCACTTCAGTACATATATGCAGACATAAAGAGAGTGACTTGGATTTGTTCAAATGAAACTGCACTTTTATTTGTTAGAAGTGTTAGAAACTTAAACAAATAGTTCTGAAAGTTAGTCAAAACTTATGACTTTGTTTCCTCTGTAAAATACTTTAGACCAGTGATTCTCAACCAGTGGGCCGCGGCCCTCTAGTGGGCCTTGGAGCGTCATTTGGTGGGCCTTGCAGCCAGTTGTAGATTACTCTAAATTAATTTTTATTTATTTCTTAATAGAAAAATCTTTTATTTGTAATAATCTAATTATTCTTTTGAATTTATATGATCAAAAACATGATAGTCCAGGTGTTTGAAATTAAAAATCCAAACATTTTTTAAAATCGCAACACCTACCACGTCACAGCGTCAGTTTGAACATTTGTTCAATAGATTCAGTAATGTTAACGAACACGTTACTGTAATATGGATCGCTTTTTGAAAAGAAAAGCAGATATGTGAGACAGACCTGTGCAAGCTAAGGCTTCCAATGTTTTGACTTGATCTTGGTATAATTCATTAACAGCAGTGTATTTATTGAGTTTTCTGTTATTCTGTGTTCATAGTATCATATTTGGAAAGGTGGTCCTCGAAATGTATTCAAACAGTCAATGGTGGGCCCTGAGTCACAAAAGGTTGAGAACCCCTGCTTTAGACAAATGTATTGTCCATGAAAGTCAGTGGGGTGCAAATCATCACTTATACCAGTTTGGAATGACGTGAGAACAGAATTTTTATTTTTGAGCAAACTATTCCTTTTAACTTTTGAAATTGTGTTACAGGTGTTCTGCCAAGTTACATATGCCTTACAATCCCTTATCCATGTAAACTGCTCTGGTCCCTGTCTCCACCCTTTGCTCTATAAATACGGGTGTGTTTCGTCTTCACTTGCTCTTTCAATTTACCTTTCTTTCTCACTTCTTTGTTTTAGAAAATGGCAGAATCTGACTACCTGGACTACACCTGCCTCCTCTGCACAGACACCCAGCGAGACCCCGTCACCATCCCGTGTGGAGACACCTTCTGCCTGGAGTGCATTAAGATCTACTGGGACCATTCTGACCACCTTGGTGTGTACAGTTGTCCTCAGTGCCAGACAACTTTCACTCCTCGACCCATCCTCAGACGAATCATGCCCCACGTAGGGAACCCGGAGCCTCGGCCGCCCTCGCATGAGCTCACCCCATTTCCATACTTCAAGCGTGATGCACTGTGTGATTTCTGTACCGGTCGACGGAACAAAGCAGTCAAGTCATGTCTGATGTGTCTGGCTTATTACTGTGAGACTCATATTAAACCTCATTATGAGTCAGCCACATTTAAACGACACAAACTGGTGGATGAGACAGGACACCTGGATCGGAAGATCTGCCCTCAGCACGAGAAAGGCTTAGAGCTTTTCTGCCGCTCAGACCAGATGTGCATCTGTGTGCTGTGTACAGTGAGAGAACATCGCAGTCACAACATAGTCAGTGCAGATGATGAGCGCACAGAAAAACAGGTGAGACATAAGATTTCAACTGTTGTGAATACTTCAGGGCAAGCTGTGACAGAGGTTAAATCCAAGAAACTATCCCTAGTTTTACAGACAGGCATTAAGCCTATAGCCTTGGGCTAAATGTAAGATTCACACCAGTAATGCTTTTTTCTAAGGCATGTTTAAAAAAAATAACTTAAATGTCCTAACTGAACTGTGGCATAAACCTGAGTCCTGTCTATTAAACTGGGCCTATGTCAACATACTGAAAAGTGTGGCTTTGTATTATGGTTTCAAATATCTACTAAAACTAGAATACGGTTTGTGATTTCAAAATGATACATTTGTGGTCACCCACAATGAAGGAAGATTAAAGAACTGTGTTTTATTAATAAATATTGGTATTATTTATTAAATGTTAAATCAGAAAAAAACTTGTCACAACCGGTTACAATGTTATGTATATTTTCAAATATTAGAAAAATGTGCGCAAAACAATGTTTACCTTTTGTGTTTCATAATGATTTTAATGAGTGTTTCTTGTAAATACGACTATGATTATTACAGAGTAAGGAGTCTACTATTCTATGTATTATTATATACTCTGTGGACATGTTTGAAAAGATTATATTGTAAAAAAAATAAATAAAAAAACATTTTCATGTTATTGAAGGAAGTTTCCAAAACTCACCAAAGCTGCATTTACTTGATCATAAATACAGTAAAAATAGTAATGCGGTAAAATAAATAAATAAAAGTAACTATACTGTGCTTCATGTTTGTTTGTGATTATAGAAAGTCTTGGTGACGACTCAAACTGAGGTTCAGCACATTATACAGGATCGGATGAAAGAACTTCAAGAACTCAGACACAATGTGGATGTTCTCAAGGTTAGTAACCATACATCAATGAAAAGCTTATTTATTCAGCTTTCATTTTATGTATAAATCTTAATTTTAAAGTATTGATTGTTGTACACAGTCACATATATGTTACAACTAGTCATTTATTATTTATGAATTTTAATGAAATAAAAAAAGAAAAAAAGAAAGCAGTAGGATTGCAGTCTGAAACATGGTACATTAAATCTTCATTTTAATGCATCTCTGGCAGATTACGTGTTTTAGCTTAACTATCACTCTTGTGCTTCCTGCTGGTCATGCAAATTCAAGTCATCCAATAATATTAAAAGTTCAGCAACAACAACATCTCAAATTTGTTAATGTTTGATAATGTATTGTTAAATAACATGTATTAAGTGTAACTTAAAAATGCCCCGGCTATCCCATTCTCTCAAAGGCATCTGACTTTAATGCTGTGCTGCCCCCTGGCTGTGTGGATATAAACTGTTGCACATTCTCTGCAGGAAAATGCACAGCGGGCTCAGGCTGACAGTGATAAAATCTTCAGTGAGATGTTGCAGGCTGTAGAGCGCTGGCATGCTGAGATAACCCAACTCATACAGGCCAACCTACAGGCCTCCATGGCTCAGGTACATGTGTATTAGATTGAGAGGAGTTAGATTGTTTCCTGCAGTTTTACCTGCAGAGAGTGTGGCTCTAGCAACACCAGCATCGCCGCTTTAATTCCCAAGGATAGGAAGTGCTGATTAAAATCCTCAGCCCCTTACCGGGGAACTGTGGTGAGAACTTTTTTGCTATAAAGTTTAAGTTGATGTTTGTTAGTCTGTATGAAAATGTGGAATTTCACAGCTCATACACAGTGTAAAAAACAGTGCCATGCTTTGATGAAGCTTTGTGCAAGTGGTGAGATAAAGAAAAGTTCTGACTACAGTTGCTGGTCTGACTGTGATCACTTTAATACTGACAGGCACAGGGTTACGTGGACAGACTTGAACAAGAGATCATGGAGCTTCAGAAAAGAGATGCTGAACTACGTCAAATACTTGATACAGAGGACAACATTCACTTCCTACAGGTAAATAAAATCAAACTGTTTTACTTGCCTGACTAAGTATTTAATACAGGTATTCAGGACTGGTCAGAGAAACTACTTGTCAGCATTTATTTTGTTGTACCTTCATTACTTGTGCAGAACTTTCCCACACTGTCTGTTGCACCGGAGCCCATGGTGCCCAAAGTGCTGATAAACCCAGAGTTTTCCTTTAGTGAGATCACAAAGACCGTCTCTGACATGAAAGAACACCTGGATGACATCTGCAAAAAAGAGCTGGGAAACATCTCCAAACGAGGTAATCATGAAGACTTTTATAACCACTTTTACAACTGTTTGTAGAGTTTTTTAAGAGACGTTTAATCAGATTATTAGTTGGTACGATCAGAATGCAAATAAAGCTATTTTATCTTCTATTAATTTCTGCATTTGCATGATATTCTGTTTGATCTTAGTGAGTGACACCTCAGTCTACATCCTGATTCCGAGATCTGGAGGACGTTTGAATGGTGAGAGGACATATTCAATTACATTTCACTTCATATAAAGTATGTTACAGAACTCTTGTCATTTATGCATGACATATACCATATTTTCAGCTCCTATAAGAGCTGATTTGCCAGAGCCTAAAACAAGACTGGATTTCCTCAAATGTAAGTGCATAAACAATCCCACAATTCATCTAATTCACTTTACATGATAACAAATGTTCTTTTGGTTTCTTCTAAATGCTGGATGAGCTTCTTTTCTCAACAATTTCCTTTCACAGATTCTTGTAAACTTACTTTTGATCTCAACACTGCCTTTAAAGAGCTGGTCCTTTCAGATGGGAATCGCCGGGTGACCCGGAAACGAACAACCCAGTTCTACCCAGATCACCCGGAGCGGTTTGATGGATTTTGCCAGATCCTGTGCAAGGAGCCACTCAGTGGAATACGCCATTACTGGGAGGTGGAGTGGAATGGTGAATTTTCTATTGGAGTTGCTTACAAGAGCATTAGCCGCAAAGGTAAGAACTCAAACAGCCTTCTGGGATACAATGATAAATCCTGGAGCCTGCTATGCTCAGATTCAGGATACTCTGCCTGGCACAATAAGATGGATAAAGATCTGCCAGGTGCAGCTCGTGGCTCACGGATCGGCGTGTACCTGGATTATGCCGGAGGATCTGTGTCCTTTTACTCTGTTTCTGAGAGAGTGGAGCTCATCCACAGATTTAAAGCCAAGTTCTCAGAAGCATTGTATGCTGGGTTTGGTGTTGGATCGTCTGTAACTCTGTGCATGCTGGAGAAAAACTATCGGACATACCAATAATAGGTTCTGAGCTGAGCTTTGACCTTAAGCTCTATCAAACAGAATCTTGGAAGGTGAACTGGCAAAAATTAAAGAATCATATTGAATTAAAGACCAGAATTGGTGATGGTGTGAGAAAGAAAAAAAATTTTAGTTTCTTTTTTTTTTAATTATGTTTCATGATAAAACCTGCAAGCAATCACACACCTTCTGCAATCTTTGGGTCTAGTTAAGACTGAAGATGCAGCTACATCATGAGAAAAGTGTGTATTTCAGTGATTATGAGCATATAAATAAAACAAGCCTTCTTGTCATTATTGTTTATTGTTCATTTGAATGGTTTCTCAGAACTTTTCAGTCATTTCACCCATCACCAAGTAAACAGAAATATGTACAGATGAGAGCAAGGATCTGTCACTGTTAACATGGATTAGAAACATTCAAATGCAAATTAAGCTTCCTCTAAAATTAAATGTATCTCTTTAACTTTTAAGACTCTTAACTTTTGTTTCCTTAAACTAATGATATATTTTTAAATGATGAATAACCACTAACCTTGTCATTTAAAACAGGACAATCAATCATTTAAATCAGGACAACTCTGCTCAACAGTACACAGTCAACTCACAGAGGACAAGTACAACTAGATCAGGAGCCCTGGTTTTCAAAGGTGTCTCTATATTACCAACAGGGGGAACCAATCATTATCATCACCAAAAAATATTATTGTTCACCCCAACAAACATGAAATTTAAATTGGGCCTATAAATAAGTGATTGTAAATGGCCACAACTATAATGCCCCCACACTTTCATAATAATTAAAAACAAAACAGTCAGACAGAGCCAGTTAAATCAGATCTGTTATGTATTGTAATTTAAATATAATTTTGTATTATAATACATTTAAAATATTAACATATGTTTTGTGTTGTCATGTTTAATATAACTTGGAATGGTTGTATGTTTCACAGTTCAGTTTGTTACATGTTTTGAAGTATAAAATTTAGCTCGAATTCTATATATTTGCATCCAATTCAAAGGTTTGAGTTTCCATTTGTATTGTAGTATTCTGCGCTGTCTGAAATTGTTTATCTCTTTTATATGTATATCCACCTGTCTATCATATTCACCCCAAGACCCATAATAGGAAAAGAAAAACATCTACTTAAAAACATTAAGAGGTCACCATTGAAAACAGTGGCACTCCACTCAAACGACCAATAGTTGGTGTAGCAGTAATTGTAAATCAACAAGTTTATTAAAAACCATTCAACTTCTCTTGAAAAGTTCTTCACCTAAATCTGGCTAATAATTTAACTTTAAAAATAGAAAGAAAGCCACTATTATGGAAACAATGAATATACTAACTAGTGGGACACCCAATGTACACTGTTTGGTATCTTCTAGGGAATTTGGTTCTTAAAGAGATAACTCACCCAAAATTAAAATAATTTACTCACCCTCATGCCATTCCAAAACTAAATGACTGTTTCTTCTGTGGAAGACATTTTACCTAAAGGTATGATATAGGATATGATCCTTCTTATATATAGGATATGTTGCATAAACAACATTGGACTAATATTAATGTGTGCACATAAAACACTTTTCTCCACAATTCTTTAGACATTTTCTTTTTATTCCTCAGAAGAAAAAGTCATACAGCTTTGCACCACCATAAGGGTGTGACAGCATATTCATGTTTAGGTGACCTATCCCTATATTATAATGTACATGAGATGAGCCAATTTTACTAAATGAAAAGCTGCCTCCTTTTTAATAGCTTTAAAAGGCTTTGCGTGATGTCAGGCTTAAATAACTTAGATCCTCCATGACTAACAGAATCTAGCTATGCACTCCCATCAGACTGAACTAGAACCAGCATACTGACATCATACTGTACCTTAAAACAAAATACACACACGCACACAGACACACATAATAGCCTCCACCAAATACAATCAGACACCACAGTCGTTCAGCTGGAGTTCAAAGGGTCTAATGGTAGAGTAGTGTCCATGTTTTGCAGCTACAGCACTCGCTGTCCATTTATGATGACATCATCAAACTCCTCCTGTGACAGACAGAGAAATAATAAGCACTGAAGCAGTGAGGTAAGCATTCCGTTAATAGATGTGTGTGGATTTGGCTCTAACCTCTTCACTCTCTCTGCACTCCTCTTCTTCCTCATCGTCCTGTGTGTATGTGGCCCCATGGGCACGAAGCAGGGCCTGCACCTCTTTGTTGGGTCGGTAAAGGGCACAGTAGAAAGGGGTGTGACCTGCATATGAGCGCTGATTCACCAATGCGCCAGTGCTCAATAATAACTCCACTACCTCTGACTTCTGACTTTCCACCGCCCAGTGCAACGGAGACCGACCTGACCCCAAATCCTACAAAAGCAAAAAGTTAATCATTTTCAAAATCTGTAAAAATAAAACTACTACTCAAATTAATTGATAAAAATGGAGAAGAACCTTAATTTTTTATATAAAAACATGGCTGGATGTGTTTTTGGTATCATTAAGGTACTATTAGTGTTTATTCTTTTTAATTTTAGTTTAAATGTTAGTAATTTTTTGTTTCATCACATTAGTAGTCTTTAATATGTCCATCTTTTTAGTTAGTTAGTTAGTTACTTTAGTACATCAATTTAAACAAAATGAGAAAATGTTGAGAAATATGCCTTAGCAACTAGATGAAATAAATTATATTTTAAATTAAAAGGGTTTTTTCCTAAAGGATTTATTGGTTTTTCTTTTTAGCTAGCTACAATAACCCTTATTTAAATCAAAAGGTAGCATCTCACCCGTTGATTTACATCTGCTCCTGCCTCCAACAGCATTTTGATGATCTCACAATTCCCCCTATGTACAGCCAGGTGCAGTGCACTCACACCTTAAAGAGACAGAGGGACGGGGAAAAGGACAGGATGCAAAACATATATAAATATATATAAATAATGGTATTATTCAGAGCAAAATAGATTCGCATAAGTTTGTACCTGCATAATTGGTGATGTTCAGGTGCCCCGGGGGGGTCCGTGAGCAGCTGGTCAGCTCTCTCACACACTCTGTGCGAAGCTCTCTGACAGCCAGGTGTAAAGGTGTGTTTCCACCCCTCTCTTGGATTTCTGCACTGCCTCCACTCCACAACAGAGCCCGAACACACTCACTCTGGTCTACAATGACTGCTAAATGTAGAGCAGTCTGAACCAAAAAATTTAAAAATGAAATAAAAAAAATAAGTGGGGGCAAGTTAGATAAATTGCCACTGAGGGCTTGTTTGGTCTATTGTGGTTTGCATTATTTCTTGCGTACTTTAGGGCTTGCTGGGCCTTGGTCTCTGTTTCTCTATTTGTGTAGATGCATTAGAAAAATTTAACTGTATATGAAAGAAGTTTAATCTTTAAACAATAATTATAAAACAAATGACAGGAATGGATAAATAATTTATGACAAACACTGCTATATTCCATAAAAATAATAATTGCAAAGTTATCTTATATGGTGACTTCAACAGCACAATGAAATCTATTGGTTCATTTAATATGTAACATTTATGCAACATTAAATTACTGAATGGAAAGCAATTCTTCTTGATCCACAGGTGCTGGCTTGTCAGAGCAGGTTGTTTGCTTTTCTAGAGGGATCTGGCAACACTGTTGTGCATTTACCTGACCCAGGTCATTTTGGATGTCCAGGTAAGGAATCCAGGTGTTGTCCATCATAATTTCTTCGAGCAGACACTGAACAACACCCCACTGTTCATGAATCAGCGCTAAATGAAGTACCCTAAGAGACACGAGGAAATATTTACAGCCTAAATCTATCAGCCTTCCAAACTGTTCAAATGTAGAACACGACTAAGACTTACGTGTCACCGTCCTCCGACAGAAAGTTGAGCGTGTTGAAGAGCTGTTCCCTTCGCTGCCTACCCTCCTCAGTGTTTGAAACCGCAGGTCTTTCTGTGCCAGCAGGCTCGCCCAGGATCATGGTGCCGATCCCTTCGGAGAGGCACCCCACCACCGCATCCTCATTAATCGAGTCCCCTATGGCAGAGTCGAGCCTCTCTCCGCCGCCAATAGACACGCAATCCACGGCACTCCTGTTGTCGGATTCGTCCGACCGAGGGATGTCAGGTATGTCAGACACAGAATGACCAGGTGTCCACATCTGTTCGGCCTCGGTGTACGTACCGTAGGGACCTTCAAAACCGAGTCCGACCCCGCCAAAGGAGTCTAGCCCGCTGTCACACCAGTCCTCCGGGACGGAGTCCACGGTCCCCCTTTTCTCTGCAGAGTAGCTCGGTCCAGGCCGTGCATTCTGTCTCCGGGATTCACCGTGAATATCCTGCGTCCCCTCCATTTATATATGAATGCGTCGTTTAATCGATGTCAGCTGTAACAAGAGAAACTGCCTTTCCAGACAAACAACTATCTGTTGCGCCGTTTTCGCTTTTATCCAGATGGATTCCGTCTGACGGTTGTTGACGGTTTTTAGGGGAACAGGATGAGCTCTTTCTGGACAAATTCCCAAACAACAGCGGCAAGCGCTGTCGCACAAGCCTCAGATTTCCTCCATGTCCGGAGCATTATAAAACTACAAATTGCTCACCTTGTGAGCGTCTAGCAGTTGCCCAGTTTATCCAGAAAAGGCCGTGCGGCTGCGTAGGTGTTTTCCTGGGGAATTCCCAAAGCCAATCTCGTAACCAGACACCATGTGGGACTGCGCATGCGTACTGCTCAGAGCGCGCATGCGTCGATCTCATTATTAATCGTCTGTTACATTAGTTTCTTTGGGAATTCCAACGCGTTTCGTTTGTTGGGGGAATTTCAAGCGGCTATTAATTTGAGCTGGCAACAAAAAACAAGGAACATAAAAGGCGTAGCCATTTGAATAGTATTTTAATTGTTTCTTTTGTATTCCGTGTTATGCAGCTTCGGTGATAATACCCAGATAACAACAGGAGAGACTGGAATGTTTTGTTTTTGTCTGCTACGGTTACATTAGTTAGAAATGTACAAATCATCTATAAGCTAGAAATTGAGTCAAGTATAAAGATTGTTGTTGACGCAAACCACTACACCACAAGGACGAGTTGTACACAATTATTAGAAAATATAGACTTATTCAAACTTGTATTTACCATCACCCCATCATTTTAAGCATTTTAATACAAAATAGCAGACAGCATATAGAACGTAAATCAAAACAGTAAATAAACATAGCAATAATAATTAAAATAATACATTTAATAATAGCCTATGTAAAGTACTCAGTTTATGTGAATGTTTAACTGCACAGAAGGACATTGGAAGGTGTTAACAATCTTCTTGGTCTGCACAGCTATGGGATTTCTGTTTTTGTACATGTTATGGATATTTAAAACCAAATTGAACAAGAAAATCTGCCTATGCAAACAATCTATCAAGCTATGATGAGATATCTCTCTTTTTCTGAAGAATTATTATTATTATCTACTTTTTATATTTTTTTAATTTGTTTATTTATTTATTGTAAATATGTTGTTGCACCTTCTTCATTATAGGAGGGTGATTTCTATACCGTAGCTCATTACTAACTGATAGTGTTACGATTCACTCTAATACTCTTTAAGTCCCCTATATCTATATTTGCCATTGTCATTTCTCTTATAGTTAATTTTTCATAGTTCATAAAATAAAATCTTACAGAACTTGGAAATTTAGAAAGGATAGTGGGTGGTATTTTTAATCATATCCAACACCAGGTGGCAGTGTATATGTTAATTTCATATTTGTGTTGCTATCTCTGGTAAACAAAAGAATTAATCCTTACCAGTGGCAGGATGATGTCATTGTCTTTTTGGAATCTATTTTGTATTTATTAAGGTAAAATTTGCAATAAAATAAAATCCATACTAAATCATAGCACATTTTTAATTTACATTTATATATTTTATTTTGCAAAAAGCAGGGATAATGTATGTAAAGTAAATCTGTGACTTTCAGAAATTGTAGGTTCAACCGAAACTGCACTAAAAATGGTTAGAGGCAAGGCCCTGCAAAGATGTCTTAATCATAAATGCCACTGTAGACTAAGGGAAGGGTGATTCAGAGTGACTATGAAATTAAATGAAGAAAGAGAGTGATGAAAGAAAGAGTCACTGGATATAGTGAAAGGAAAGGGGTTTTGAAGGTGACCGTGTGTGTGTGTGTGTGTGTGTGTGTGTGTGTGGTTAGGTTTTGTTTGCACTGTAAGAAAAAAAGTCCCAGCAGGAATGGGAATATATAACCTAAAAGCCAGTGGGGTCTCTGCCATGAAAACAGTGTAATAAACACACTAAATAGTGTGAATAAATGCACTAAAAATGGATAAAAGGCAGGATTAGGGTTAGACAATATCATTAGCTCAGCATAAAAACAATGAAATCTCCCCAACATGTTAGAAAACCAGACATGTGAATGTGTATGGGAATGTGAGATTCCTAAAAGCTGCTGGGCTGAATTGAGTGTTTCTGAAATTTGAGGGGATTTCTGACAGAGTTTAAGTTCCTCTCCCTCTCCCTGTCTCTCTCTCTCAGTCTCTGTGTATCTGCATTGCAGTTTTTTTCAGCGGGACAGACTCCTTATGCCTCTGATAAGAAACCCACTCCCATACCCATCAATCTTCGTCTAGAAGAGAGTGAGCATGAGATACAAAAAAGAGAGACAGAGAGGCATGATAGGCATGTTTTCTTTTTGACATAACTTGATCTCCTCCCCATATTCAGATGCCCCTGCACCTCTCTGTGCTCCACTGCTCTGTCAATCGCTCATTACCTGGACTGTTTCTTCTCTTTGTGCTGTACCGTGAACTGTGCTTTGCTCTGTTTTCTGTGACGTCCTTTGTGCTGTGGTCTGTACTGTGATGGATGTTTGCAGCCTCTGTCGAGAGCAATTAGAAAATAAGATTAGCTTTGCACTTAATTTATGCGGCTACCTATTGATCTCAGCACGAGGGTAGGCGCAATATACTCCTTAAGAGACTTAAGACATATGTTTTTTTTTTAATTATATAATAATAGGATGTAATTATTATTGAAGAAAATATTTAACTAATATTACATATTATAACAGCCTCCACTCTACTCTGCAAGACTTTGGAGTGTTTCTGTGGGAGTTTTTGCTCCATTCATCAAGCATTTGTGAGATTAGACACTGATGTTTGATAAGAAGGCCCGGCTCGCAATCTCTGTTCCAGCCCATCCCAAAGGGGTTTTATGGAGTTGAGGTCAGGGCTCTGCGTGTGCCACAACAAACAAACTCATCCAACCATGTTTTTATGGACCTTGATTTGTGTATGTTTGTGTGTATCTCACACATTTTAATTCCTAGCCTGCCTGCACTGGCCCTTCAAAAAAATGTTTATTTAAAAGTCTTATTTGCGTGTTAATGTTGAAGTGAACAAGAGGTGTTGTGGTTCAGCATTATCCTGTACTGTTCATATTTGCCCAGGATGAGCATGCCAGTGATTTAAATAAAAGAGAGGAGCTGAAGGAGAATCCCTTTGAAGGGGTGGGGTTGAGCTTTGACGGGGGGCTGATGGCGAGTGCTGAGCTGCAGACCAGATCTGCTGCCGCTGCACTTTTTTCTGGTCATTCCTCAAGACGCACACACGCATACGCACACACATCGCTTTACACACAGACTATAAGAGGCTCCTAATCTCAGTAACACTCTCAGTAATGTATTAACTCTGAATCGGCACTGCAGAGTGCTGCACTGCGCTATATACAATCAACATTCACACACAAAAGAACAATACACTTTGTGAAATACATCTCAGCCCTGTAACTGGGGAATTGTATCTAGACTGCACAAAAGGACCCCTTGCCTGGAGTGCAGTTTTATGGTGTTTATAAAGAATATTTAAAAACTGCTTGGTTTGTTTACAGCATAAAAAGCCTCTGGACTTGAAACGGTGTGCTAGCTTGTGAATGTTTAGTAGAGGAAAGCTAGCTCAGCCCACACAGTCAGAGTCCATCTCAGCACTGCAGAGGACTCTGAACCAGACACGACAAGTCCATTACTATGCAATAGTTGTTTTGTTATTTGTGTGTGTGTGAAATCAAATACTCATCATATTCACTACCTCGCATTAGAATATTAGTTTGTATAAATGCAGCATTATACTGTATGCCGGACTCTGTCTGTCTATCTTCATTTGAGAGCATTTGCACATAAATGTATTGTTTTTTAAAAAAAAAAACTGATAGTGATGTAGATGATAAGGTGAGTTGTATTTGCGTGATGTAACACTGTTTCAGCTGCTGTTATACCTGACTGCTCGTATATCCTCTAATTCACAGAGACTCCGCCATCTTGTGCTCTCTCCCTCCGTTTCACCTTTGCTCAGCTGGCACATTCACATATGTTTTCTTGGCAGGGAATTTCCATTAAGTTCTATTGTTTTTATAGCAAGAAAATGATATTTTGTTATGATACAATTATGATAAATTGTAAAAAAAAAAAAAAAAAAAAAATATATATATATATATATATATAAATAAATAAAAAATAAAATAAAAACAAATCTGTGATTTTTGTAACAATATGACTTAAGTTATATAAGGTATTTTTTCTTACTTTGTATGATCTAGGCCTGTCATGTACACCTGACTCTGAAACTTATCATATTTTCTATTCAGTTGTTTTTACAGCAGCGACATTAATAAATTATATTTGCCCCCTGAAATTGATTTACATTTTTACCTTTCATAAATGCCACTCTTTCTTACATAAAATATGCAGACTTGAAGCCATCAAAACCATAACTACTTAATTTACATACACCTTTAATCCCTACCCATTAACCTCTCACAAAAATTAATATAAATCTTCATATTAATAACACTTTTTATTTATTTTATACTCTATATTTGCATTTGTTAGATGATTTTGTCTCCTCTGTTATTTGGAGGAGACAGTAGATAATTTCATCTCCATCCAATAGAACTTTAACAAGACTTTAATTTGTTTTTATGTTTAATCAAAACAGCTGATCAAATAGGAATATTACAAAACTTATTTATGCATGCTTAAACAACTGCAGTAGCTTCCCATCCCCTGGGTAAAAATCTTTTTTTTTTTTTATACCTTCATGTACACTTCAGCCCTGTTTAGAAGCTAAATGAAGAGTAATTTGAAAATAAACAGATTACACTGTGTGACCTGTTAATTAAAACTAAGGTTCTCTGTGCAGAGATGACCTAATTAAGACTGATAATGAGTAACACACCTCTATGGCCCACTCTTTAAAAACTCACCAAATACATCACTGCTCACAGAACTTACGTTAGCAACTCTCCCCGTTGTTACCTTGCAGTGACCTTGGCAGTCAATCTCTGTTTATGTTTGTTTGCAGTCACACCGGGCATCTTGATGGCCTGTCTACGCTCAGGTTATTCTGCACCATTGATAAATCAATCCAGCACTGAACAGCTAAGCCACTCTATCCACCTTATTTTTAACCAACTTGAATGTGCAAAGCTTCCACTTTCAGCCACTTTCGGTTATTTTAGCTCTACAATACTTGCACATTCATAACAAATAGCATATCTCCGTAATGAAAAAAATAAACTAGGTAAGCCACTGCCTCACATTTGTAGCAATATACCTTGAATAGTTGTATATTCAAATTTTATGTAACAGTGATAATAGGTAGAATTTATGGAGAATTTGTGGATTAAAAGAAAAACAAGTGAGGATCACTATTACAATTGAATCACAATACACACAGAAAATGCCAATAAGGTTTTTATCCTGTTGACAAAGTTTGGGTGTGCCTTATTAAAAGGTTCTTTTTTAATAGCTGTTAGGATTATGGTACATATACACTATATTACCAAAAGTATTCGCTCACCTGCCTTTACTCATTCTATGAACTGAAGTGCCATCCCATTC
>JAUCNO010001398.1:2329228-2351981 GCA_032353835.1 Enteromius viviparus | reverse complement strand
CGTTTTCCGCGCGGCTCGAGCCGCGCCTGAGACGCGCGTCTCACGCAGGCAGTGTGCAAGCTCTAACCTGTTAACATCGGAGCCGAAATAAAAACGGACACGCCACGCAGCTGAGACACTCACGCCACGCATCCAGTGTGTCACCGGCCTAAATTGACCTGAGGATGCATCTGGTTCATGCCTATTTATAACCTGCAGGTGCACACAATCAATTAACATCGCCTGACAGCGGTTATATAAGCCAAACTTTGTTTGACACATATGCTTCAACAACCGGTCGAACAAAGAATGTTCTCATTAGCGTTTTCACGTAGCATCTCGTTCTCGCTTTTTCAGGGAACAGGGTTACAGTCAAGTAACCCGAGATGTTTTCTAAGTTTTAATTACATCATTTATTTTACATGCATCAGCACATTTAGCAGACAGCCATAAAACCAAAATAGAAATTTCTTATAATATATTTTGCCTAGCTGACAAGGATCACTCGGTTGCTTTGTGTCAAACTTAAATGCAGTTACATCACAGGTTTTTTGACTAGCAAATGTGTGCAATTTGTCCATCATTAAAATGACGACATCACATAACTTCAACATCACGCCGGTGTGGTGATGCATTATATGAACCTTTATATACATACTAGTGTTTATTTTAACTTATTCAAACAACAAGAAATTTTACCGTTGCAAGACGAAGATGTTCACCTGCTTCTACTCTATGACTGACTCATGTGCTGAAAAGTAAGTTTGTGGCGGTCAGGGGGCGGATTTGTGAAGTTTGAGCGGTTCTAAGAGATACGCTTTTTACTGCCTTTAATTGAATAAATATTTGTTAACAAACAAATAGACAAACAAACATAAAGGGTTACCAACAGCATTGATTTATTAAAAAAAAACTAAAACAAGTGCACTTCCGAGTGTACTTACAAAAAGGACATGTGCTCTGTACGAGTTGAGCTCTACCTGTGCACATGCCTGCCGACATGTCAAAATAACCAATCACAGATCTTTTCGAGGCATAATGTCACCACAGTAAAACTCTGGGCTGTTTTTTAAAGCGACCCTTTTTGTTTTCTTTGTCACTAAAGGTTTTGTTAAAATTGTGTGCACACAAAGAAACTATTTGCAGTTCCGAATGGTATATACTCTCACCTTTATGAGGGAAAAAAAACATTCCAGTCTTAAGAAAAATGTTTTTTAATAACAATTAAATTAAAATGTGTTTACCTAAAAGTAAAAAAAAAAAATCTGTACAGTACTTATATTAAAAAGACACTCACAGATTAGTTCAATTTAATGTAGGGTGACCTTATGTGCCATTTTCCCTGGACGCGCCCTGGCCAGGATTTCTATAAGGATTTAGTTTTGGCTCGGTTTGCGCGTGCGGACCGATCGATATGACATCATTTCCTTACGCTTCCAAAACTGTCAAAAAATCAAAACAATATAGAAATCCTGGCCAGGACGCGTCCGGGGAAAATGGCACGTATGGTCACCCTAATTCAATGGGTTACATTTAATAAATTTAATAAAATTAAAACGTTGTCATAAATCACCTGTCATTCCAAACCCGAAAAAGCTTTGTTCATCCTTGGAACACAACTTAAGATATTTTTGATTAAAAACGGGAGTCTGTCATATTGACTGTCAGGTAATGAATACTTTCAAGGTCCAGAAAAGCATGTATGGAATATGCTCTTCTGTGTCAGCCATACTACAAGCAGCTATTTTAGTTTAAATCAAAGCATAAATACATATAGAATTGTGTGTAAATGTATCTTTGTGTGACGGAGCAGTGCAATTGGGAACCGGCACTTTACCAGTAGAAAAATCCGACTACGCCACCCTAGAAGTAAACTCTAGGGAACAATACTCAATCCAACAATGGAATTATTAAGCACACAGGTTCGGTTCCCTCATAAACAGGAGATGTGGGTTTAATACAAAATCTTTATTTAATGTACAACGGTTTTAAAATAGCCATTAAAGTGTTGGAGAAACAGGAGACACCACTTTAACAGAAAACAGCATTACCAAAATAAGTAGAGGTAACGACACAAAATAAACTTTACAAAAGGCTGAGACTCCCAACAGGAAACTAAAATTGTCTGGTACCACTAGGGCACACCTTCATGCCACACACACACACTCTCACACCACCGCACACTGGGAGTGATACACAGCACACAACCAATAAGGCCCACCACCAGGAAGATCCGTTCACCTGTGGGACCCCAGCTTCTGCAATAAATCAAAAACAAATTAAGGAAAGTAAACCAAAACATAAATCACAAGTTACAAACTCAACATACTCAGTCAACTAAAAGGAAAGCACCCCCAATAAGAATGGGTATCAGTAATACATAAAACAAAACCACATTGAAGAAATAAAAGTAAATGCAACCCAATTCACAGAGCCACTTATAGGGTGAGATGTAAACACCATAAAAATCTAGTTGCATTAATAAAGAAAAATTACACAAATAAACAGGACCGCATATAGGCGGATATATGCGTAGTACAATTACACAAAGAAAAATAGATAAACAAAACAGCAGCTTTCTTCTCTCCCTAGGAGGAGATCGTCATTTTCACCCACAGAAAACAGACATTAGGAACCCGACAAACAGAGCCCTGTTAAGCAGCGATGATGGCGTCTGCGCGACAGTATGAACAGCAAAGCTTTGTAACGGTGAGCGGCACGTGAGCAGCGCAAGCAGAAAGCAGCAGTTAAAGCCGTATAGATGACATCAAACGAGAGGTAACAAAGAGGGAGGATCCTAGAACAAAAACAAACACGTTACGAATCATACTTTTTATAGCCGCATTAGTTATAGCCGCGTGTAAAACACTTACCGTCAAGGTAACATGCAAAATAGGAAATGTACCAGCGCCGATCTATTACTCATGCCCACCAATGGCACAATGGGGTACAGGAAAAGCTTACCTATTTAGCATGCAACAGATGTTAACAGCACCTCAAAGTAACGGTTCCACAGACTTTTACAATTTCACATACCTAAAAGATGAACAGTCACTCATGCACTAAGCAGCGCAGACAACACCGCATCACCAGGACAAGACACTATTAAATCATAAGAAAGCTTTAAGAAACAAATTAAAACGATCGCCCGTTTAAAGCACCACACGCTTACCTCTAACCACCGGAAACGTGGACCCAAAAAGGTGAAGTCGGACGTGACGCATGACGGACACCAGCCAATCAGCCCTTATATTGCAGGTACCGGTTGCTGATAGGTGAATCTTGCTGTCAGTCACCTAATCTCATTACATTTGTTTTGCGTCTGACACAGAACCGCTGTAGCTATTTTAAAAATAACCACCCTGCAACATTCTGGGAACATTATTTTATAGCTGTAAAGCCGAGTTCAGACTGCACGATTTTAGCCCTGATTTTGACTTGCCGACAGGTTTTGAGAAATCGCAGACAATTGCCCGAAATTACAGGCAAATCGGTGCTTGTGCACGCGAGTGTCAATCACACAGTGTGAACTACCAATGACGCGATCTAAAGCCGAGTTCAGACTGCACGATTTTAGCCCTGATTTTGACTCGCCGACAGGTTTTGAGAAATCGCAGACAAATGCCCGAAATCACAGGCAAATCGGTGCTCGTGCACACGAATGACATTCACACAGTGTGAACTATCAATGACGCGATCTGAGAGAATCGCCGACACCCGTGAGATATTTGGCATGATAAATATCTGGAGCTGTCGGCGATTCAGAATCATGCCGTGTGAACACAACAGCAACTGAATGCTACCCCAGATAGTCACACAGTATGAAAACATCTGTGACAAGACTACTTTGAACATCGTGCAGTCTGAACTCGGCTTTACACCCACTTAACGAATACAAGGCCTAACATGCAGAGGTGATTACTGCCAGATAAACAGCATTTTCACTCAGATGCACATTCAAACTAGAAACATGCTTATATAAATAAGAATGTGAGAAGAACGTACATGTCAGCATTTTAGCGTCTTTGTGATGACTGGTCTCACGCTGTAAGATTGCTTTGGTAAGATGCAAGTTATGAGAATTTTGTTGATAACAGCCCTCATAAGGAGTTTGCATTTACATAAAATCAAATGTGGCTAACCTTTTATTTTACAGTGTCCTTGTTACATGTACTTACTATAGAAATTATGCATAATTACATGCAACTAACTCTAAACAAAATTCTAACCATATGGTGAGTACATGTTGTTTATTAATATTAATTACCTAGTTGTGTATAATTACACTGTTAAAAGGACACCTTAAAACAAAGTGTAACACAAACGTCAAATAAATAAAAAATGCAAGCACAAGATCACATAATATGTTATACATAATATGTCTGCCTCCCTAGAGTATGTTTGAATGTTTGCACATCAATATGGTGGCATGTCACTTACGATCCACATTCTCCATCAGGACTGAATGGAGGAAGTCTCTGGGTGTCATGTATGGCTCCTCTTCATAGATCATGGAGGCAAATTGGTTAAATCGTAGGCGTCTCATGGACACCTGTGGTACTGCGATTTCCTTCTGTACAGATTTACAAAAAGAGCAGATATTTTATTGATGAGCAATGCACCTTTATTTTATTTAGAGCTAGACTTGGACTCATTAAAAACATTAGAGTTATGAATTCTTTTTATTTCACTAAATTAATAAATATGTAAAAAGTGGAGAGATCACTTCATTTTAAACACAAAGCTGGTGACAATATTATGACTAAGCACAAGGAAAGAAGGAGAGCAATTAACTAAAATGTAACAAATGAAAAAAAAAATCACTATTAGAAAAAAGATTAAATAATATAAAATATAAATATTAGATGACTAACTAATTTTAAACTAAAAGTTCAGTTAAATTTAACAAAATTGCACAGAAGATTATGAAACTGAAAATGTCAAATATAAATATAAAACTAATAAAAAATATCGATAAATACAATAATAGCACATACATACTGCAAAATGTGGAATTCTTGTATTTAAAATATTATTTACTTCAACAAAGTTTTACAATGAATAAAACACCTGTTATCGTTAGATTAGATTAAGATTAGATTACCTTTAATAAATTTAAGTTGTTTACTGAAAAGTATTATGTGGTCATGGATAATTACTTCAATGATGAACTCCCATCTCTTGATGTAATATCTTATGTCTTCAATTATTCTGTAGATTTTCCAGATATAACCACATAATAACCCATTAATGATTCATTTAATTGTAATCTAGTTGCCACATATTAGCTACAGTTTGCTATGACACTATACAGACAGAGCTCCACCTACAATGTGATAGCAACCACGATACTGTCCAAACCAAACCATTTCAAATATGTGTTCATAAACAAACATTTGCAACAATAAGACGTTAGCTCTTACGTTACTGAGACTCCACATAGGCTACTGTTAAGACACACTTTAATAAAACATGAGCAGATCATTAAAAAAAATCAGTTGGCTCCACTTTAATATTTTAACTTCAAATGATGACCGTATCAACACAGCGACTCCGCGAACAAACAGACGACGTGACAGTACGTTACAACAGTTAAATATTTAACTTCACGGACAACATGGCATTTAAAAGTGGTTGAGAAGTCATTGAAAAAAGATGTCTCTAATTACAGAAGTTTGTTTAACGTTACCTTCGCGTCCTCCGCGTATACGACGTGTGGCCAGAGTCTCCATCGCGGTTCATTTCTAAAGTGAATAAGTCCGCCTGCTACAACAGAGCCCAGAAAACCTGCTCCAACAACACGACCGTATCCTGTATTTCTTAGAGGCCAGAAACGTCTAACTGTATTCCGCAAACTAGCGCCTAACCTGGCCCAAGTCGCCATTATTTCACGGGAAGTTTTTTTTATCAGTCTACTTTGGTCGATAGTGAAGTTAGAGTGATAAGACGCTGTGCCTTTGGCGCCCCCATCAGACTGACAGAATATCTACACTGCTCCGGAACTGGTTGGTGACAGTTAATGAAAATACTGAACAGACTAGTTGTACAAGTTAATTAAACATTGCTTAAGTTGTAATCTTTTCCAGTCATATAGTCATTTGTTGCCACGCCGTGTAGCCTATATTCTTACGTAACGGAGCATGACGTCTTCTTCAGTTTAGTGTAGGGAAGTGATGCTAGTAATATTATTTACTTATTTTTTTAATTTATCAATTTGTAATTATTTTAAATATCTATGACATATATAATCGTCCGAAGATCATTTATCAACAAGGATAGGACGAGGTAAAGTCAACATTCTGAGACCAACAGCAGCTTATAGGTATGAGAGAAGGGGCCTATTTCACAAAGGAGGTTAAGTGAAAACTCTGAGTTGTTTGAACCTCCTTTGTGAAATAGGCCCCAGGTAAACACCCTTTACTTTCATAAAAGTTTTCATGACAGCACAAAATACAATTTTTAAAAAATCTTATTAAGTAATTAAGTAAGTAAGTAAGTAATTTCTAATTATCTTGCATTATATAAGCAAAACATGTATATAACATATAAAACTATCGAAGAAGTATTTTTAAGTAAGTTCACATTGTTCTTATTTACATTTGATTCACATTTGTTTTACTTTAAAATAAAACCTTCTTATGTTAATGATATATAAAACGAAATCTAGGGTGTATTTTATTGTTGTGTAAAAACAATATAAAGTTAATACACTTAATAAATGAAATGCCTCAATTAGTCATGCTTGTGTTTATATTAATATTATAGTAAATAAGAAACATTTTAAATTTTTACTCTGAATTACACTGCATTTCCCACAAGCCTTTGCGACATGGGCGTGTTCCTGTCGTCTCCGTTGCCCGTAAGTTGAAGAATGAGCCAGTGAGAGAAAAGGACTGCGAATCACATAGAAGAATCTGTTTTAATTAGCATAAAATATGTTCATTTGAAAGGATTTCGAGACTTCGTACTTGTGTACATGTGTAGGGTTGTTACACGTAGTTACAGACCTCCGAGAGTTGTTGGTCCATGTTTAATAACTGATTAATGTGAGGCTCATCCGCTAGTCGGTTAGCAAAGCGCCTTTGCCGCTGCGATGACGGAAACTTGAGCAGCTCAAAGGAAACACTCATCCAGCTCTATAGACCATCCAAACACAGTAAGTTTTACTTTAAAATATACACTTGGGGCAACGGTGATATGGTACTGCTTTACTAAATCCCATAACTGCCGGTTTTATTAGCGGGTCAACTGCTAACGTACTAGCTGAACAGATTTATTACTTTGTTTTGGGTCTTTGTTGCTTGCAGAGGTCTTATATGTAAAAAATAACTAATATGCATACGATTTATACGGACAAGCTGCCGATTCCCCTATTGTATGGCAGTGTTAACTGCTGTTTTTCTGTCTGGGCTGTTGTCTGCAACATGGTCTGGTACATCTATAGTGAGTTATGAAATCTCTCTTTCTCTCTTTTTCAGGGATCCCTGTGCCAGGCAACAAAATGCAGACCATAAAGTGTGTTGTTGTTGGTGATGGTGCAGTGGGAAAGACCTGCCTGTTAATCTCATACACTACTAATGCCTTCCCAGACGAGTACATTCCTACAGTTTTCGACAACTACAGCACTCAAACCTGCGTGGATGGCCGTGCCGTCAGCCTCAACCTGTGGGACACGGCCGGTCAGGAGGAGTACGACCGCCTGCGAACCCTCTCTTACCCGCAGACACATGTCTTCATCATCTGTTTCTCTGTGGCCAGCCCTTCCTCTCACGCCAATGTCCGACATAAATGGCACCCAGAGGTGTGCCACCACTGTCCAGGTGTGCCTGTGTTGCTGGTAGGCACTAAGAGAGACCTGCGGGGGGACAAGGAGACCCTGGAGAAGCTGAAAGAGCAGGGGATGAGTCCAACCACTCCACAGCAGGGCAGCGCATTGGCCCGCAGCATTGGTGCTGTGCGATATCTGGAGTGCTCTGCCCTTCTGCAGGAGGGCGTCAGAGAGGTCTTCAATGAAGCTGTCAGGGCCGTTCTCTACCCTAATGCCAAGAAGCACAGCAAGAAATGTGTGCTGTTATAACTTTGTGAGGGTGTGTGCATGAGAGAGATTTTATGAAGGGTGGAATATCAGTTAGTCATGTGATTGTCTCTGCAAATGTGTGTTGCTGTCACTTTTTGTTCATATCTCTACACTACAGTTAGCAATAGGTGCACAGACTGTTATTGAGGAAGACTGAGGCTGTGTTTTTGTGTATTTGTGTTTCAAATTCCCATACGTATTCAAGAGAGAAATAGGGTGTTGTAATCTAAAGTCAGGCAGACCGAGGCAGTGGAGTGGATTTGTCTGAAGGACTAACAGGCATTGACAATGTCTGCCTTTCTAAAGGGCCTTAAAACCCCAGCATTTTTTTTAATTCACTCAGAGGATATTTCATGCACCAAAGTGTAAATTCAGTCTAAATTCAGGTTGGATGTCTTTTGAAGATGCTGTCTTTTACTTACCGCATCAGTAACACAATTATCAGAGCTCATGATTCAACTGATATGCGTGGTATTTTAATGTGAGACCCCTAAGACTTGATGACCTACACTTACCACGACATGCCATTTTTCTTGTATTGTTGCCTTTGTAGAGTTGATAGACTTTTAAATCAGGAAGTGCTGTGGAATCCCAGCGTGCCTTTTGTGCTTGGCCTCTTCTCTGACATCTCATAAACTCCTTCCTCTCTGCTCATTTCATCTAGGGTGCTACTTTGGGTGCCAGTTGACATTTATTGCTGGAAAGGACTGTTGAAAGTTTACAGAGAGCTGTTGTAGCTCACCTGCCTTCTATTAGAGTTGTAAATGAAGGGATATAGTGCTGTTTTATAACACTCTTGAGGTAGAAATGAAGATCTTTGTATTCGGCCCACTGTGCCTGATTCCTCACAATTTGCAACCCTGTTTTTGAAACTGAAGTGCCACTAGTATTTTGTATTTGTATTTTAACATGAATGTTGATCCACTCCGATAAAGTGCCCTAAAAAGAACTGACAGATGAGAAAAACACTGTCTTTCATCTCCGTTACAATGAAACATTCAAACTAGTTAATGTGCACAAACATTCAGGTTTACACTTTATTTGGGTCCACACTTACATTTTATATATTGAATGTCTACTTTTTATATGATAAACTTAAGTGTTTTTTTTTTCAACATTTTTGTCTTTAGGACATCAATAACACACCAAAATTGGATCTTTTTTTAATTAAGGCTGCTTTTTTTTTTTTTTTTAACTGTCATTATTTTAAGAATATACCTCCACTTGCATGAGAAAATAAATCAGTTTTAAAGTGAAACCATGGTTGGCTCCTGTTCTTTGACCTCAAATTGTTCATGACATAAACATAAACACACAGAGAAAGAGGGAATAAGAGAGCAAGTGGGAGAAAGAAAGAACAGCTGCATCTCTGACATTCTTCACAATGCTTTCACAGATAAAACCATCAGCTGTGTATGTGTGATTTGTGTCGAGGCATTGTTCTTAGACTAATGATCTAATGTTTAGGTCTGAATGCTTAACATTTGTTTTAGGACAGGAAGTCTTTTACAAGTAAGTAGGGGTTGGTTGGTACAGAGTTCATTTCATGTTCATGGATGATGTAACCTTAAGATGTTTTATCTCTTCCAACCACTGTTTAGTGTTGTATGTTTAGTAATAAAGTTGCAAATCACTTATATTCTCATAAAGTTAGATTACGAGCTGGAAGTAAACTGTGCCACCATTATTTATTAAAAAAAACAAAACGTGGTTTGTTGGTATGTGCATACTATAAGAATGATAAATCTTGAATTTGTAAATAAAGTCATTAAAAATCCATGTAAAGTTATAAAAGGATTTTAAAAAATATTGCACGATTTGTTAATATTTGGAATGTTGAAAATACAAATGTAAATTAAACATTCATCATTTTAATATTAGACAAAATGTGTTAAGTTATTAGTAGTTTGTTGCTATACAGCTTATTGCTTCCCTTTTGAAACAATTGCTTTTCACGTTTTAACTGTGCCACAAGATGTCTTTTGCTTAAGAACATGAAAATATTCAAGAGCAAAAAATTGTTACAGCCAACATTCTTCGATGGTATTTCCAAAATAATCCATGCCGTGGGAAACAAAAACTTTAATACAGTAATCCCATGATATTTCATTCATTGAAAAGTGCATTTCTCAGCCTGGAGCCAGTGACATAATATTTGCCTATGTTAACACAGTGTTTTAATATACAGTCTGACCTATTAGTAGCCAGAGAGTAATCAGTTTTTTTATTTTTTTGAATTGAACTTAGAAGTTTTTACGAAAAAAAAAGCTATTTTAAACCTTTCCCAACAAACCCTTGCTTTTGCTGTGTTCAATGTTTTGTGGCTGCATTGACCAGCAGGGGGAGCCAATCAAACCGGATCAGCTTCGAACAAAACAAATAGAAACAAAACGCACACAGCTCAGCTGCCACTGCCCGCACAGTAGCAGCTTATTCCCTGCAAAAGGAGTTTGAGTTTTCTTTGTATCTGCATTAAACAAACCAAGCTTGCGTATAATATTCTTCAGAGCGACTAATTTTAGCATTCATGCCTTCGCGCGTTCCCTTTCAGCTATCTGCTAACAGCTAATCTACCGGGGTCAGGGAGTTCCTCCTTCGGTTAGATTCTCACTCGATCCCGAGGCTCCAGAGGCCTCCGAAGTAACAGCGACAGAGGAGCAGGTACGTGCTCTCAAACAACAAAATAATAATAACAGTCTTGAAATGTGTGCACACGTGAAATAAGCTAAGACATATTAAGCCGAACAGAGAGGGAGGCGTGAGAGTTAAAATGTAACGTTAAACACCGCCTCTTTCTTTTTGCTGAGAGTTGCAGCTTGTGTTGTCACCAGAAGATTACGCGTATTCCAATAATTTCTCAATTAACTTTAATGTACTTTTCAGAAACTCATTTTCGTTATAACTCTAGATTATTTCTCCTTTGGGAGTCAAACCTGCAACCTTTCAGATTTGGGTTTGACTCCCAAAGGGAGAGTTCAAAAAAGGTGACTGCTAAATGACTTGCATAACTAACTGAGCCAGGATTATAATATCCATGAATGTTTGGTGGGCTGGTGATATGTTGTTGCTTTTGTGTGTGCAGAATGTCAGACTCAGACAGTGATGAAGACCAGGACAGGCCCTTCCACCTAACAGGGTTTCTCTTTGGAAACATAAATGAGAATGGACAGCTGGAAGATGACAGTGTGCTGGATACGGTAAAAGACTAAATCCCTACTCACGATGCAGTAAATGAATAACTTAAAATGGTCATGAAATGGAAATTTGCAATATCTGTTTTTAAAGTGTGTTATTAATCTTATTGTGATTTGATTCATTCATAAAAACATTTAATTTTTAATTATTTAATGTAATCTCCCAGGCTTTTTGTGGCGAAAGTTTTAGTGGAGAGAGACTAAGAAGGAAAAATGAATACATGCTTGTCAACTGTCACATTCTCTTTGTTAGGAGTCAAAGAAGCATCTGGCTGGGCTGGGCACTCTGGGTTTGGGTTCACTTATTACAGAGATCACAGCCAGTGAAGATGACACAGCGGAGCAAGAACTAGACCAAGGCAACACTGATTCAGAGGGTCTGTCTATGTTTCTGTAATTTGAAAATCTTTGTGTCAGATTTGTGCATTTGGGGGAGACGTGATAAAATAACCTAACTTTGTGAGCTATTTGTGTGTGTGAATATAGGATGGGTGAGGAGCACAGATGATGCCGTGGATTACTCTGATATCAGTGAAGTTGCAGAAGATGAAACCCGCAAATACAGACAGGCCATGGGCAACCTACAGCCATCCAGGAGAACAGGTATACAACTGGTGCAGAATACACTAAAGTATATGCACAACTTCATTGCTGACGTGTGTGTATTTTTGTGTGCAGACGAAGAGGAAGATTACGATGCTGATTGTGAAGATGTTGATGCCAAACTCATGCCGCCTCCCCCTCCCCCTAGTCAGCCAACCCCTGCCAAAAAAGAAGACGCGGTCACTCAAAACAGCAGTGGTAACTGAGATTTGTGATTGATAAGAATTCAGTTTACATTTAGTGTCTGCTGTTCTTATTTCATTTTGTAATTTTTAGTGACAGATGAAGGTGATGGCATTATTCTACCTTCCATCATCGCTCCATCGTCAGTGGGTGATAAGGTTGATTTCAGCAGTTCGTCAGATAGCGAGAGTGAGAGCGATCGGCCATCTCAGGGTTCAGGCACAGGAGGACAGGCAGGGTGTCTTACCCTTCCTCTTGCGGGCATTATGCAGAAAGATGCTGCTAAAGCCCTGCCTGGAGTTACAGAGTTGTTCCCTGAGTTCAGGCCTGGAAGGGTGAATGTTACAAACTATCCCTTAAAAATAATCCTGCATTCTACTATTCGTTTGTTTGCAGTGTTTAACGGTGAGTGATAATTCTTTGGTTCTGTTAGGTGTTGCGGTTTTTGCGGTTGTTTGGTCCTGGTAAGAACATGCCATCTGTATGGCGAAGTGCTCGCAGAAAACGGAAACGAAAGCAGAGAGAGCCACAGTCAGACATGGCTACAGGTGACAATGAATCACAGCCATCAGAGCCAGGTGCTAAGAAAAAGTCAGGATGGGACTATGAGTATGCACCACCTCCACCACTGGAGCAGTGTTTGTCTGATGATGAGGTAAACCAGACATGTGCAACATTTCATGTCCACTTGGCTGCTTCAGAAAATATGTGACCCTGGACCACAAAACCTTAAGTCTTAAGTCGCTGGTTTTTTTTTGTAGCAATATCCAAAAAATGGACCACAAAATCTTAAGTCGCTGGGTTTTTTTTGTAGCAATATCCAAAAAATACATTGCATGGGTCAAAATTATTACTTTTTTTTAATGCCAAAAATCGTTAGGAAATTAAGTAAAGATCATGTTCCATGAAGATTTTCAAATAGATGTATCTCGACCAAATATTGTCCTATCCTAACAATAGAAAGCTTATTTATTGAGCTTTCATATAATGTATACATCTCAGTTTTGTAAAAAATAAAAATTTTACCTTATGGTAAAATGGTTATGGTTTACCTTATGGTTTTGTGGTCACAAATGCCTATATTATGATGGGATTGGAAAGAAATCTCTGAACACTCACAAGAGCACTTTGCTTGTCTTTCTGTAGATCACCATGATGGCTCCGGTGGAGTCTAAGTTCCTGCAAGTGTCTGGTGAAGGTGATAAAGTGTCCGAGGTAAGGCCAAAGGTGGCTGAGTGGCGTTATGGTCCAGCACAGCTTTGGTACGACATGCTCGGTGTTGCAGAGGATGGCAGTGGCTTCCATTATGGGTTTAAACTCAGAGAGTGCCAAAAGCAAGACACTACAGAAACCGCAGCTAAAACTGCAAACCCTCCAGCTGCTGAACCAGTCAGTGAGGAGGAACCACCTCAAGAAGCACATTCTGAGGTCAGTGATGTTTTTGGCAAGTAAAACTAAATTTATATATAAAAAATATTTTTTATCATTTGAAACAAATCTAAAATAAAATAGAGAACTGAAACAAAAACTAGAAACATGGTCTTGGAACGTAACTGGAAAAAAACGAATACATTTAAATAAATAAAAGCTAGATAGATTTATTCAGAATAGGAAATAAAATATAGAAAGATAAATTAATTTGAAATAATATTAATTGTAGTAATATAAAGATAAGGTGATTAAAACATGGACTAACTTTAATTTTTAGGTGAACTAATCCGTTAGTTCACAGTCAAATTAAAGGCACATTAATTTGTAATAGTTTGTAAATGTTTTTATCTGTGTGCATTAGCAGGAGGACGAGGCATCTCCAGTGCAGGATGAGTTGTTTTTAATGGTGACCCAGCTGCAGTGGGAGGATGATATCATCTGGAATGGAGAGGATGTGAAACACAAGGGCACTAAAACTCAGCGTGCCAGTCTGGCTGGGTGGCTGCCTACTAGCATGACCCGCAATGCCAATGCTTACAACGCTCAGCAGGGTGAGAGAACATAGCCATAATGCACCAAAAAGCAGAGATGGTCACACTGACAGTGCATGATACAAAAAACACACATTCATAGACATTCCCTCATAGTCTGTGTAATTAGTTTAATCGTGTTTTCTAGGTCTAAGTCGCAGTAATTCTCTGTTGGTTCCACCAACCCCACCACCTTTGGTCAAAACTCCATCAATATCAGGCTCTAAGAGGGAGAAACATAATCATGATCATCAAGGTACTGTCCTTTTTTGTACTTTGGGTCATTTTTAAAGTTTGTTTGATTCTGTCTCTTAGAATAAAACAATTTGTGTCTTCTAACAGCTGCTCATGAGGATGACACCCCCTGGTTCTCCATATTCCCAATTGATAATGAGGAGCTTGTTTATGGCCGTTGGGAAGACAACATAATCTGGGATGACCAGAGCATGGACAGCCTCCCTTCTCCTCCCATTCTCACCCTTGATCCCAATGACGAAAACATTATACTCGGTATTATGTGACATTTTATTTCAGTTCTGTCTTTACAGCTGTGGTTCTGAACCTTTTTGTGTCCAAGGCCCCCTACCGTTTACAACAATATTTGTCACCATGTGACTTTTCATGATTTGCTGGATTAGGATTAAAGAGAGATTCTCAAAAATCACAAAATATTTTATTAATATTATTATTTTTTACATTTTATACTTTAAAATAAATTAGGCTACGTCATATATTGGGAATCTTCTTTTTTTAAGGAAAAACTACTGACTGAACTACTGAGTATTAGCTGAGCTACTCTTTTAAGTCTTCTTGAGTCTCCCTAGTTGAGAACCACTGATTAAATTAAAGTTTAGATTTTTATTAAGATTAACGGTCCTCATGGTTCTACAGAAAATATTTTTCAAAATTATTGTACGTGAAACCTAACATTTACCTTTGATCTGTTTCCAGAGATTCCAGATGAAAAAGAAGAGAGAGCCTCTCATTCACCCTCTAAAGAAAACAAGAAAGAGACAGCACTGAAAAAAAGTCGCATTCTGTTAGGAAAGACTGGTGTCATTAAAGATGAACCTCAACAGGTAAGAGCAAAATAGGGAAAAAATGTAGAGTAAAAAAAGCAAGTATTTGGAAAGTGGATGATGTGTGACTGTTTTTTACTCGTATCTAGAATATGTCTCAACCAGAGATTAAAGATCCTTGGAATCTGTCCAACGATGAGTTCTACTACCCCAAACAGCAGGGGCTTAGGGGCTCCTTTGGCGGAAACATCATCCAGGTAGGACATTCAAACTGATCTGGAAAATCTGGTCCCTGTGAGCCAACAGAACGTTTTAAGTCCTGGGCATGTGCAAACCTTAAATGGGCAGAACAAGAAAATGCCATTTCCCAAATCATACAGACTCCAAAAACACAGTTGATAGATTTAATAATTTGATTTGTCTGTGACATCATCTTTCCTAATTTTGCTTTGACTTTCATATTTAGTTTTATTTTGTAAAAATGTCTTTCCTCAGCACTCCATTCCTGCTGTTGAGTTGAGGCAGCCCTTCTTCCCCACTCATATGGGACCTATGAAACTACGCCTATTTCATCGACCCTCCCTTAAAAAGTACTCATTTGGAGCACTGGCCCAGCCTGGCCCACATCCAGCCCAGCCTCTCCTCAAACACATCAAAAAGAAAGCTAAGGTAGACATGAATATGTGTGTTTGTGAGTTATAATGAGTGTTTGTGTATAATGTACATTGACCTATAAATGTTCAAACTTTTTCTTCGATTGTGTCATTATATTTTAAAATCTCTCAGATGCGAGAGCAGGAGCGTCAGGCATCAGGTGGTGGGGACATGTTTTTTATGCGCACAGCTCAGGATCTGACTGGCAAAGATGGAGACCTGATTTTGGCTGAATATAGCGAGGAGTATCCTCCCCTTCTCATGCAAGTTGGCATGGCAACCAAAATCAAGAACTACTACAAAAGAGTAAGTCACAAAGATAAACAGACTGCTGTCTAGTCTCAGTAATTTGAAGTTGGTTTGGATCTGGATATCCAAGTCTGGTCTCCCTTGATAATGGCGTGTTAATGTTTCTGTCTGTAGAAACCAGGTAAAGATCCAGGAGCACCTGACTGTAAGTACGGAGAGACTGTTTACTGTCATACCTCACCATTCCTGGGATCATTGCATCCTGGACAACTACTGCAGGTAACACACTTTTGTCACAGTTGTGTCAAGTTCTTGTTTTCTTAATCATATCTTATTGAAGTTATATTCCTTATGAATTATGTGTTTTTTTGTGTGTCACAGGCCTTTGAAAATAACTTGTTCAGAACTCCCATCTACTTGCATAAAATGCCTGAGACTGATTTCCTGATTATCCGGACAAGGCAGGGCTACTTCATCCGAGAGCTTGTGGACATATTTGTTGTGGGTCAGGAGTGTCCTCTTTATGAAGTGCCAGGGCCCAACTCTAAAAGAGCCAACACACACATTCGAGATTTCCTACAGGTATCACTGACACTCATCCCTGCATTCCTATTTTATTCTGGTTGTGTGTTAACAAGTGTTACGTAGTAATGTAGAGATAAGTAGATTTTGAAAATGTAAAAAGCTGATTATGTCGGACAGTAGTTGTGTGTACATATAAGTATTTAACAACTTCAGTTGTATGCCTAAACTGCATTAACACAGTTAAAAGTGGCGGGCCCAGCATCGAGCCTTGTGGGAGTAGTTTGAAATCGAAATGTTGAAATGTTTTTAGAGAGTACTTAAGTATTTTCTTTCTCTGTAGGTATTCATCTATCGACTCTTTTGGAAGAGTAAAGATCGCCCTCGTCGTATACGTATGGAGGACATAAAGAAAGCTTTTCCTTCTCACTCTGAAAGCAGCATCCGCAAACGCCTCAAACTCTGTGCAGACTTTAAACGCACAGGTGCACTTACACCCTCCATCATGCACACACGTTCATCTTAAATCAAGATAACGCCATCAAGCCATTTTCATAAAGAATTTTTTAAATGCGCAATGTACACTACCATTCAAAAATTTGGGGTCAGTAAGATATTTAATGGTTTTTAAAGATGTTTTTATGCTTATCAAGGCTGCATTTATTAGATAAAAAATCCAGAAAAAATTGTGAAATATTATTTCAATTTAAAATAACCATTTTCTGTATGAATATATTTTAAAATGTAATTTATTATAGTGATACAAAGCATCATTACTCCTGTCTTGCGAGTAATACTGACTGGAGTAATGATGCTTTGTATCACAGGAATAAATTACATTTTAAAATATATTCACACAGAAAACAGTTATTTTAAATTGAAATAAAATTTCACAATATTACAGTTTTTCCTGGATTTTTTATTTAATAAAAGCCTCAGCCTTGATGAGCATAAGAAACATATTTAAAAAACATTAAATATCTTACTGACCCCAATTTTTTTAACGGTAGTGTACATTGAGCGGGTAGACAAACAGAGAGATAAAGAATGTTTTAAGTCCATGTGTCAGACAGAATAATTGACAGATGCAGGAAGTATTTTTCCTGGTACTTTAAAGGTGGGACAGGAACAGACAGTTCTGAGAAGGAAGTGAATCAGATCAGTTCTTCTTTATTCTTATTTCATAAATACTTGCACCTGTATTACTCGCAATGTTTCACAAAAAAGGTCCACACAGGGATCCAAACATTCTTATCTAAACATCTTTTTCTTCTTTTATCTCATGATAGGCAAATTTGTATTTATTTCAGGTACACCCTTCCAGTAACCATTTTTTAATTTATGGCCATTATTCATGGATGTTCAGCGTAGATTTTTTTTTGTTTTAAAGCTGCAGGTCCATTTTGCAGCAGAAACACTGTGAGTGTAAAAATCATCATGCAAGTTTGTGTGAAACAGGCCTTAAACAGTATGCAATGAAAAAGAAATGAGAATCATTTCACATTGGCTGTTTTTCAAAAAGAAACCTCTAGCAGTTAAAAAAAAATCAGCAAGCTTTGACCATTACTATTTGTTTTCTACTAGTCACTACTATTTATTACTGTTGATAAAACTGGATAGAGAGGAAGAGACCAATACACAGTTACTCAGTTCCTCCTGTCTGAAGCTGTTTTTAATGAACAATTTTTCAGGCATGGACTCTAACTGGTGGGTGCTAAAACCTGATTTTCGGCTTCCCACTGAAGAGGAGATCAGAGCGATGGTCTCTCCAGAGCAGTGTTGTGCATACTATAGCATGCTGGTGGCAGAGCAGAGACTAAAGGTTTGCACACGCAGAATTCATATTTTCCGCAATTTCTCAAACATCCACACGAGCTAATTTACACTGTTCCCTCTCATAGGATGCTGGTTATGGTGAGAAGTCTTTTTTTGCACCTGAGGAAGAGAATGAGGAGGAATTCCAGATGAAGATTGATGATGAGGTCAGAGGTTTAAGGAGTGCATTTGAATACTGTATTTGTGATGGATTTAGTCTGATTTTGATTATAATTATGTTGTGGTATGATCAGGTACGCACTGCCCCGTGGAACACAACTCGGGCATTCATTGCAGCCATGAAGGGGAAGTGTCTCCTGGAGGTCACAGGGGTCGCTGACCCCACCGGCTGTGGAGAAGGATTCTCATATGTTAAAGTCCCTAACAAACCCACACAGCAGAAGGTGGTATGGCTTTCTGACTATTTAGCACAGCTCAGCTGGCAATTAAATGTTTCAGATGCATTCAAATATTCTAGACATCATCTTTTTAAACACCTTATTTCCTGTTTTTTTTTTTTTCTCAGGATGATCGAGAGCCACAGCCAGTGAAAAAGACCGTGACAGGGACTGATGCGGATCTGAGACGATTGTCGCTCAAAAATGCCAAACAGTTGCTACGCAAGTTTGGTGTTCCTGAGGAAGAGGTAAAACTAAACTAACAAGCTAATCAAAGATAGCACCTCCAAATAAGCTAATTGCGTAAAGGATATCTGAGAATAAAGATGCTGTCTGTGTATGTTATGTGTATTTAGTTTATGTATTTTAGTTTTGTCCAATATTAATACATTTATCTGTAATTATATGAATGTTTGTTGGTGGAAACGTGTACTCTCTGAGCTCTAATATATTTTAATATGTGTATTTAGATAAAGAAGCTTTCCCGTTGGGAGGTGATCGACGTCGTGAGGACCATGTCTACTGAACAGGCTCGTTCAGGGGAGGGGCCTATGAGTAAATTTGCTCGTGGATCTCGATTCTCTGTAGCAGAACATCAGGAACGTTACAAAGAGGAGTGCCAGAGGATTTTTGACCTGCAGAACAAGTGAGAACCCGAGAGAAATGAGCAGAGTTCTCCGCTTTTCATTCAAGACATTTAAGTTCTCAAAATGGTGTATTCAAATAAGAATGATGTGTGTTTTAGAGTATTGGAGTCCACAGAGGTGTTATCGACGGACACTGACAGCAGCTCAGCAGAGGACAGTGATTTTGAGGAGATGGGGAAGAATATTGAAAACATGCTGCAGAATAAGAAAACCAGCTCTCAGCTGAGCAGAGAGAGAGAGGAGCAGGAGAGAAAAGAACTCCAGCGGATGCTGATGGGAGAGGACAGTGAGAGAGAGAGAGGCCGCAAAGAAAGACGTAAAGGCTGTATGTGTGTGTAAAATTAACCTTTCCTATAGATTTTTGTAACCCAGATTTTTTACCGTCTCTGTATCTAATAAGTCAACATCTGTTTGTGCATTGTAGCAAGTGCCCTTTCCACCAGCTCTCACAAAGACGATGACGCTTCCTCCGTCACTAGCCTGAACTCTTCAGCAACAGGGCGAAGGCTTAAAATTTATCGCACCTTCCGTGATGAGGACGGCAAAGAGTATGTGCGCTGTGAGACTGTACGCAAACCGGCTGTTATTGATGCTTACTTGCGAATACGCACCACTAAGGATGATGACTTCATGTAAGTCTGTATTTGGGTACTTTTATAGTGATGCAGTAAGTGTAATAGTTGGTACTACTACACAGCAATGACAAATAAGGCAAATAATTCCTTTGTGTCTCCTTAAATGTGTCTGCAGTCGCAAGTTTGCACTATTTGATGAGCAGCACAGGGAGGAAATGAGAAAGGAACGGCGACGAATTCAGGAGCAGCTGCGGCGCCTCAAACGAAACCAAGAGAAGGATAAGTTTAAAGGTCCGCCTGAGAAAAAGGCAAAGAAGGCCAAAGAACGACCAGATCTGAAGGTACAAAATTAGAAATGTACTTGAATGAGAACATTTGAGATTTTCCTGCAGAGACTGATTCTAATGTTTCTGGTGTCCATAGCTGAAATGTGGAGCTTGTGGTGCTATTGGCCACATGAGAACCAATAAGTTTTGCCCATTGTACTACCAAACCAATGCCCCACCTTCTAATCCGGTGGCAATGACAGAAGAGCAGGAAGAGGAGCTTGAGAAGACTGTGATCCACAATGACAACGAAGAACTTATTAAAGTGGAAGGAACCAAGATTGTGCTTGGAAAGCAGCTCATTGAGAGGTAAAACAAACATGGTAGTTTATGCATAACGTGTTTATAAACTTTATCATCAACATCAACAAGGGGTTAAAATTGATTGAAAATGTATATGCCATTCATATCACATCTCCATTAACCATCCTTGACCTTCTCTCATTTTTAAAATGGGCACATAGGCAGTGTTATGGTCAACTAATACTATAAAAAAAATGTTTGGTTATACAAATTTGAATTAAACAAAAAAATTAATTAAAAATAAAAATAGTAAATTAAATTAATAAAAAATATTTTACTTTAGTTAATAAATAAAAATGAAATGTTGACCTGTTAAATAACTAAAATAAAATATGTATTTGTTGTTTATATATATTATTTATAACTTTAACAGTAACTAATAAATACAAATAATATACCTAATAAAAATGACAAAAGCGCTGACTATAAATTCAAATAAAAACTGTAAATTTAAAAACTAGTTCAAAATATTAATAAGTAGTACAGTACTTAATAATGCTAAAATACTCTTTTTATAATATAAAAATTCATTTCAAATGAATCTTATGTTATTCTCTCAGTTAAAATGCTTTATGCCTAGTAACATTTAAATTACCAAAATACTGTTTGTTTATTCATTTCTGTACTCTGTTCCTAAAATGTTTTAGTATTTGAAGTGCTATGTATATTAATCCGTCGTCAATGTTTCTAGTGCTGATGAAGTGCGGAGGAAATCTCTGGTCCTGAAGTTCCCCAAGCAGCAGCTTCCTCCTAAAAAGAAGAGACGTGTGGGGACAACGGTGCACTGTGACTACCTCAATGTAAGAGTATGTTTTAAGTGTTTCTTTTTTACTCGAATCATTTATGGGTTCCTGTTGACCCTGAATAATTAATAAGCATATGGCAGCTTCTAATTGTGCCGTCATTGTTCATTTTAACTCTCTTCCTTTCTCTCAGCGTCCTCATAAGTCCATCCATCGCAGAAGGACAGACCCCATGGTCACGCTCTCTTCAGTGCTGGAGAGCATTATTAATGACATGAGGGACCTGCCTAATGTAAGACACATTCATCTATCTTTCTATACTTGATGTGGACGCATGCTATGAGACATTTAAGGAATATGGTGTTTGTTTTTAGACATACCCGTTTCACACTCCTGTGAATGGCAAAGTGGTTAAGGATTATTACAAGATCATCACACGGCCGATGGACTTGCAGACGTTGCGTGAAAACGTTCGCAAGCGCATGTACCCTTCACGAGAAGAGTTCAGAGAGAGTGTCGAACTCATCTTCAAAAACAGTGCTACGTACAATGGTACTTTCACATGTAACTCATAGAGTAACTTAATATCTTTATTCAAGCGAGACATACTCATGATCTGTTTTGATGTGTGTTTTCAGGTGCAAAGCATCCTTTAACCCTTGTCAGTCAAGCAATGCTGCATTTATGTGATGAGAAACTCAAAGAGGTATATGTCTGTCTTTTACTAGAACTCAGACATACTTAAATTAAGAGACTATGGTCTAATTCTCATCACTGTCTTTATAGAAAGAAGAGCGTTTGGTTCGTTTGGAGAAAGCCATTAATCCCCTTCTGGATGATGATGATCAGGTCGCTTTCTCTTTCATCCTCGACAACATTGTCACACAGAAGATGATGGCCGTACCTGACGTGAGTAATGTTATTTCCTGTTCTGGTCTTATACATTTTATATTTACTTGTATTTAGGTATTGGAGGACTAATTTCTTATTCTTTTAATAGTTTGCATTTAATGTCTTTCCAGTGCAATCGGTTTGAGTAAATACTAATCTATTTGTTTCATTTCTTTTCTAAATTATTTATTGGATTTTTATTGCATTGAAAAAAAGGACACAGATAGATAATTTAAAATGATGTAATAGTAGCTCCTGCAGTTACATACATTTTAGAAGTAAAATTAAATACCCTGCACTATAATACAATTATGTAATATATAAGAAAATAATGCTAAATAAAATTAATAAAAAATGTATATAAATAAAATTACAAACAAGCCAGGGCTGCATTCTCTAATAACGGTGTCTCTTAGCGCGCTACCTTAGAATGGTGCTTAAGGTAAACCTTCTTAAGAGCGACCTTAGCAGGTGCTGTCCATTGTTATCGATGCCTCGATGATTGATTGTGCGCTCTTTCCTTCACAGTTGTATAGAAAAAGTATTGAGAAAACAATGTTCTTATTAAGAAGCATTTATCGGGGCTCATTTAAATATGGACATGCAGAAATAAA
>JAUCNO010001398.1:2315740-2329128 GCA_032353835.1 Enteromius viviparus | reverse complement strand
AAGGTCAAAATTTACTAGTATTCCTATCTTTGTGGGGACAATTGGTTCCCACGAGGATATAAAAACCTGTACACACATACACACATACACACACACATCACTTTCACACAGATAATCAGGAGCACAGAAACCTGTTGTCAATGCTGCTCTTAAACTTCTACAATTAAAAAAATAATCTTTGCTACTGGACTGTTACATTATATTCCTCAGCATTGTGGGGATAAAATAGATTTTTTTAAGTAATAAACTCACAACTTCATTGTTACTCACAGCTTACATACATATAACAAACAACCTCAACCATGCAACATACTAAAACAACAACAACAAAAAAAGATCTTGGTTGTTTTTGTTTTCTTAAGAAACTATGCTACACTGCTCAAAAAACTAAAGGGAACATTTAAACAACACAATGTAACTCCAATCAATTACACTTCTGTGAAATCAAACTGCCCACTTAGGAAGCAACACTGATTGACAATCAATTTCATATGGTGTTGTGCAAATGGAAGAGACAACAGGTAGAAATTATAGGCAATTAGCAAGACACCCCCAATAAAGGAGTGGTTCTGCAGGTGGTGACCACAGGCCACTAGGGCTGGGTATTGTTTAAAAAATTTAGATACTGATACCGGTTCCTGAACGATACTTTTTCCGATACCAATTTTATGAAATCAGTTTTAACAAAATTACATTAACTTACAAAAAAATATTTTTTTCAGCTTTTTGACATTTATACAGATTCAAAACCTCATCCCGGAGCCACTGCATGGGAAAAAAATATATCCAGTGCAAATTAGTTTTAATAAAGTTTCAGTTTACACTGTTATGCTACCTTTACACTAGTGCATTATTATTTGCACTGGCTAGTGCTGTAGTCTTTTTGGCTCACTGACGTTGATGACCCCTTTTAGGTATCGAAAATTGGGTACCGAACGACAAGACATTTTTTGATACTCGGTTGTATCGATACCCAGCTCTAAAAACCACTCCTTAGTTTATTATGCTTTCTGGCTGATGTTTTGGTCACGTTTGAATGCTGGTGCTTTCACTCTAGTGGTTGCATGAGTCTACAACCCCAAGTGGCTCAGGTAGTGCAGCTCATCCAGGATGCACATCAATGCGGATGTGGCAAGAAGGTTTGCTGTGTCTGTCAGCCTAGTGTTTAGAACATGGAGGCGCTACCAGCTGACGGGCCAGTACATCAGGAGACGTGGAGGAGGCTGTAGGAGGGCAAAAACCCAGCAGCAGCACCGCTACCTCCGCCTTTGTGCAAGTATAACAGAGCCCTGCAAAATGACCTCCAGCAAGCCACAAGTGTGCATGTGTCTGCTCAAACGGTCAGAAACAAACTCCATGAGGGTGGTATGAGGGCCCAACTTCCACAAGTAGGGATAGTGCTTACACTCCAACACCGTGCAGGATGTTTGGCCTTTACCAGAGAACACCAAGATGGGGTGGCATTTCTTTGGAGGGCCGCACAGCCATCCATGGGTACAGACCCCTTGTGAGACCATATCTGGGTGCGGTCGGCCTTAGGTTTCTCCTAATGCAAGACAATGCTAGACCTCATGTGGCTAGAGTGTGTCAGCAGTTCCTGTAAGACAAAGGCATTGATGCTATGGACTGGCCCGCCCATTCCCCAGACCTGACTTCAATTGAGCACATCTGGGACATCATGTCTCGCTCCATCCTACCAATGCTACTTTGCACCACAGACTGTCCAGGAGTTGGCGGATGCTCCACCTCCTCAGGAGCATGGCCAGGTGTTGTAGGGAGGTAATACAGGCACGTAGAGGCCACACATGCTGGGCCTCATTTTGACTTGTTTTAAGGACATTACATCAAAGTTGGATCAGCCTGTAGTGTGTTTCTCCACTTCAATTTTGAGTGTGACTCCAAATCCAGACCTCCATGGGTTAATAAATTTGCTTTCCATTGATAATTTTTGTGTGATTTTTTTGTCAGCACATTCAACTATGCAAAGAACAAAGTGTTTAATAAGAATATTTCATTTATTCAGATGTAAGTTGTGTTATATTAGTGTTTCCTTTCATTTTTTTGAGCAATGTATATATAGCAGTTTTTTACATGACAGTAGAGTGGTCATGTTGCACACACACACTTTCTCTGGCTCTGTGGCTTCATTGCATGTCATTTTTACTCTGACAGACTAACCAAACTCACGCTTCCATCAATCAGTCGTCATGGTTACACGCCTTCTTCTGACATGCATCAGTGCAATACTCACAAACACACACAGTGCATGCACGCACATGCAAACAGCAACACCTCCATATGCACACACACTTCTTCCAAGACAGCATATTTGTTTGGATGAAACTATTAATCATACCTAGCAGCAATATTCCTATACCTGTTGGAAACACTGATGCCCAAAAATTCATTTAAATGGCAAAGGGACTCAAGTTCGAGCCTTACAGCCTATACTCAGAATTTTCTGAGTGTTGAATGTTGAGTCAACGGAGTATCTAAAAACCACATTATGAAACACTAACATCTACTACCTACAGAAAAATTATTACAGCCCAATCCACTTGGGATGTGTGCAAGGGACGAGATGTCTTTGCACCCTTTTTTATCCACTTCAGAAAGGCCACATGCTGAATTCATTCATTGATTCATTGTAGGAATTTGTCTGTGTAATTCTACCTCCAGAATTCACCTCTAGTTATGTCTAATAAAACGCATCCATAAGCCAAACGTTCTGGATCCAGCACTAACGCACTGCCCGCGGGGTGAACATCAGGAAATGCTGCGACGAGCCTGGCCTGTTGCCAAAGGAATTAAACACGAGTCCGGGCCAAACCGCAGCAAAGGCTAAATAAACAGCGACCTGTGCCGCCTGACAGTAAAAGTGCGTCTGATGAAGAGAACTCGTAAAAAGGACAGATGTTGTTTAAACAGAACAAATGTACCCTGCAGGTGAACGATTCACAGTTACGAGAAGCGCGTCACTCCCGGGCTTTTGACACACAATGTGAGTGGGGTGAGAGAGAATGCTCACCTAATGCTTACAAACCAGATAGGTTTCTATCATGCCCAGTGGTTAAAGGATTAAGGATCCTGACATAGAAGTTAATAGTAGCAGGTTCAAACCCTTGCAAAGGGCAATTCATGCAAATTTGGGATATGTCCTTGCAATATATGGGGAAAAAATAACAGGTTTGGTAAATACTAATTGCCTTTTGTACCTGACTGCATATTCTATGAATTATTATATTAATATTGAATAATATAATATTAATAGCAGATATACACAAATAAAATGTAAAAGAAACTAAGAACTAATGTGTAAAAAATACATGTTTGAGAACAAACATCTTTGTTTTCATTAATATAGAACATTATAATAATTTCTACTTAATTTTATGATTTGTTTTTTACATTTCAGCTCGATTTATTAGAAATGTAAAATAAAAAGTGCATTGACACAATTGCAGCAGGCTGCACAACTTGATTTTACTAATCACTCACTCATCGATCATTCGGCCTCATACAATTATTACTTGGTTCTCTATCCCTGTCAGAAAGACCAAAACAATGCACATTCTGGATGTTTTACACCTGATTATACCATTAGCTAATTAGTATAGGCTCCAAGACCTGAGCTGGGTGTTACAAATAAGGGACAACTCCTAAATGAACAGTACTTGGGTACTCCAGGACAAGGATTAAGAGGCAATAAACTAAAGGAAGTGGACTGTTACAATAGGTCTCCAACAAAACACACACACACACACACACACACACACACACACACAGAGACAATAAATAGTATGGGAGACAAAACAATAAGAAATTATCTTCTCAATAACAGAAGCTGAAGCCAAGTGAGCAGTAAGGAGGATTCTGCTCTTTGTATAGAACAACAGATAACAGATAAATTACCTGGTCTTCTTTTGTCGGGTGGTCGGTGTCCGGTAACCGGAGCACTGGCTCTGTGGCTTCATAGTGCGGCACCGGCCCCGTTGATGACACCTCATCTTTGTTCTTCTGGGATATTTCTCGTTTGAGCTCCGAGCGCAGGTCCAGGTAACAGAAGAGCGTGACGAGGTGCAGAGAGAGCGAGAGGATGAATAAACTCAGGAAGATTTTGCAGTTGTTGCATTGGCTTTGGCACTCACAAGCCGCCTGCGTGCGCTCGCGCTCCTCCAACTTCGCCGGCTCGTGCTTCGGGACCATGGCTGTGTGCAGGTCAGTCAGCATTGCTTCTGCATACCGAACTTCCTCGTCCTCTCAGCAACTTTTGGCTTAGGATGGTCGCGGTGAGCAAGCGCTTCTCTGCGGGCTCATCTGGCTTCCTGACCTCGGACTGCGAGGATTCAGGCTGATAACCTACTACGGCCAGCTCAAGAGACCGACCCCTAACCGCTGATTGGCTGCCGGCGTGACGTCATCTCATTGAAAATCCTCCCGCGGAAAAGCGCGGCACCAGGACAGTCATCAAGACGCAAACACATATAAATCACTGTAGTGCTAACAATAGCGTCAGACGCTCGCTGCCGATTACACAATATTTCCCATTTCGTAACCCCTAAAAGGCACCGCCTATAAAAAAAATAAAGTTGGTTGGTGAAATAAAAAAGCTTCATAATTCGTTTTGTTGTGTCTCCTTATCAGTATTTTTTGTTTACTTTACACACACACACACACACACACACACACCTACTGCATACTTAGCTACACTTTAAATTACTGACATAATTACTTCATAATGCTTAATAAGTCATTAGTTGAAAGATGAAAACATCTTAAAACTCCTGTCTGGAGATCCATAAGAGATCGACAAGGACCCCTAACCCTGGACCCCCGAAAAAAACCTTTGTCAAACTTTCCCTTGCCACATGTTTGTACATTAGGCTTACTCATTGTGTGCATGTGTGAGCGTCCAAGTGTGTGAAGTTCCACATCTTTAAAATGTTAGAACAGAGGACTGGTAGTGTAATTGAGGCATATGTTGAGAATCAGAGCAGACCGAGTGTTAAAAGCGGGACAGGACTGCCAATCAAATAAAAAACATCAAATGACACGCATGCACAAAAACACACATGAGCACACCAAACAACAAAATTATACATATACATGCTCTCCAGGTTACACACATTTATCATACATGTCAAGCGCCAAAGCGCGCGCGCACACACATTACGTGAACTCTAAAATACAGTTGTTTATGACTATGACAAAACTATTCTACTGCATGTTGTGTGAGGCGAGGACGCAAGGTTGCTATAGAAACAATAATTTGGGTAGTGTGTTTTACTCTGGTAGTTTTTTCAGACGCACCAATCTCATCCAATATTATAAAAAAACAGCGATAGGAGGGAAATGGATAGATTAGAAGAAAAACGAGGATGAATCTGGCAGGGCTAGCTATCGTTAATTTTTTTTCTAGCCGTATCAGTCAGCATTACTGCATACTAGCTGAAGTCTATATTAGAGCTCAGTATGTAATTCAGAAAAAGAAATCCAGCCCAAGAAGTTCGGTGGATGCTATCTGACCCCTCTCTCCGCTGCGTTCTCTCTCCTTCTCTTCCTCTGTTCTCGCTCCACTCACAGCTGTGCTCTGTGTACTGCAGATCTTCTGTGACCTCATAAAGCTGAGCCTCTTTAATATGGTTTTATATTAAATCTGTGCCGCTTTTATTCGGCTCCAGACTCTTTAATCTTAAATCACTTAAATATTCACAGCTACACTGCTGCTGAATCGATTCAGCGCCACACACACATGCACACGGTCTAGCTGTCTCACACTAAGGCGATGTCCTCTGAAATTTCATGATGGATCTCTAAACGCAGACATTACTAAATAATGTAATAAAAGCATCATTACAATAGCGCAACCCACCCAGAAAGCCTGGAATGAGTTCTAAAAAAAACACGCACGCAAACGCATTTATGCATGCACTCGCATGAACAAACAAGCGCACGCGAACGCGCAACAAAAACATTTGCCAAAAACACTCGAAGGCGCACACAAACACACTAAAACAAAAAGCAGAGCTGCGTTGAATATACAGGTATGGGTCCGAGGCCCATGGGCAGATGAAATTAAATTATACAAATTAACTTAACAGAAAATCCAGCCCATGAGCCCAGAGAAGCAGGAATCAGAGTGCTAAGAGTTTAAGAAAACAGTAATTACACAGAGAGAGAGAGAGAGAGACGGAACTGGAAACTGTTTTTTGTGGAAGAATTATTATTTGTATGTTCAGTAGGCCTAGCTGTAAAAATTCAGCTAGCAACTTTAACAATAGCCATTAAAACGACCTTAAGTTAAACTGATAAGCTTTAAACTGATTATTTTAGTGAGCTGACGAAATGTTAAGGGCTATAAAATTTACCATTGTTAAAATAATGAATAGCATATTTTCCCTTTGTCATCCATGTGAAAAGAGTCGTTTTGCAAATAGCTATTACTTTTACAGGTATTTACAGTGTTTGAAAATATACTTGTCAAAAGGCAGTGAAGTGGGCGAATGATATTGATAAATCGGCATGATAGGAAGATGTTTAGATTTAGTCATCACAGAATCCTAAAAAATCATAGTTTCCACAGAAATATTAAGCAGCACAACAGTTTTCAATATTGATAATAACAACAAATTTTCTTGGGCACCATATTAGCACGTTAGACACTGAAGACTGAAGTAATGATGCTTAAAACACAGCTTTGCATCATATGAATTTAAAATATAGGCTATTCATGTAGAAAACAGCTATTTTAAATTACTATATTATTTCACAATATTACTGTTTTAACCAAAAGAATGCAGCCTTGTTGAGCATAATAGACTTCTTTCAAAAGCATAAAAAAATGGAAAAAGCTTAAAAATTATTTGCCGTACTTCTTCACAGACCACAGTCCATGACTAAACCACCACACAGAAGACAGTGGACTCGGCAGAATGGACTCTCTGCCAAGGCCTGGCGCGACGGACGTGATGCTCACCAGAACATCTTCCCTGCTTCCACTCACTATGAGAAAACATTGCCTCCTTCTGGCCAAAATCGTACCACGCAGGCCTATCAAGGATATGCACTGACATAGTTGAGGAGTAAATAATGAAATGGGAAAATGATATACATGGCTTGTTGGGTTGCTACAGTACAGTCTCAAAGGCCATACATGGAGAATTGGCATCAGAATCAGAGGGATTGAAGTCTGTGCTCATGCAGAACATCCTGGTAGGAGTTTAGATTGTGGATAAGATAATCTCAGGCAAAAAAGGCAAAAATGTGCACAGAAGCAGCGGCATGAGATCCAGTGACTCAGCTCAAAGACTTTATCTCTCAGACTCCAACACGCTCACAGAAAACTGATGAAACCACTGAGATGAGTGGCTAAACAAATCGGCTAAATATAATGGATAAACAAGCCCAGCTGCTGAGTAAATTCTATCTGACATATAACAATAAACATTCACACAAGCAAAGGAAAAATTTTTGGTATTTTAGTTGCCTTTTAAGGCTATCGAAACTAAAATAACTATTATGCACTCTGTTATATTACTGTAGGCCCAGTCTCATTTGAAGGAGTGTTTAATTCATGGCCTTGAAACAAAATGTAACTAAAGCTTAGTTTAATGCTGTCAATCACAACACTACTCTGCTTAACTCACTCCTATGACACATTTCTGGGCATTTGTTCTATTTACTTCTACAGTGTAAGTAAGATTGCCACACAGAGTGATGTTGTAGGTAATCACAGCTGTACTAATATAATAAATCCAGAAGAGTAATTTGAATAAATCAGTATTTCTGTATGAATCGGTTTAGAACAGTCTAAAAACAGTCACTTGAAAGGACTGGCTGAACGAATTTGTCAACAAGCTTATAAGTTCAGCAGAACTCAGAAAACCGTGGGCAACTTTCATCTAGACGTGATTTCTGACAAAGCCTAGCTTTTCATTGCTGCATTAAGCAGTGTTTTTGAAAGAATTGTTTAAGCAAGTGAGGTATTAAATAGCATAAAGACTGTTTGAATGAATGCTTCAATTGCTCTCACAAAAAGCCAGCCGCTTGACTAGTTCCTAGTTCAACAAGGCTGCATGAGTGTTGTAAACGAATCGTTTGAATAATGCGCACTGTCACTCTGTCTGGAACACTTAAACACAGCTTATTTTTCTCCACAACTGCTTCTGAGTCTTGACAGCTAGAGCAGGATGAAATATATATCCACTTACTATGAAAGTGGATATCACTGACCATTATGTAAATGATGTGTGCCTGAAACCACCCTGTCTGAATGATGCAATAATTTTAAACTTGTTTTCATGTTGTTATTGGGTAGTTCATAGAACTGTGACAGACCACATGGAGTAAATTTGTAATGTTTCCGAAGTTTTTCCCACAGTATTTTTTCAATTAGTGCACTGCGAGTTGTTTTGGAAGAAAAGCATCTGCTAAATGGTAACTACCAAAAGCCCCCTTAACAGCCCTCAAACATCAAGACCAACATAAAACCCATGAGTAAATGTGAGAGGCGTTAATAGGTTTTGGCTACAGCGGTGTGTGAAAGACTTTAGAAAGAGAAAGAGTTATGAAGGGAAGACAAAACAGAAAATAACACTAAAGGACACACAAGAACACGTCACAGAAAATGGCTGCAGAAATCACCCTCAATTGCAACCACTTTTTCTTCTGTATACACATGGACAGGAGGATGCAAATTGTCCAGAAACATAAACCCTATTATATATATATAATACCGAAGGTATTCAGACCCCCTTAAATTTAAGGCTTGCATTTGAAAGCCTGCATGAAGCTAAAAAAACACCTGAAGAACTCCAAGGCGGTGAGCAATAAGATTCTCTGATCTGATGAGACCAAGATAGATATTTTTGGTCTTGATTCTAAGCGGTTAGTGTGGAGCAAACCAGCCACTGCTCATCACCTGTCACCATATCGAGGGAAAGATAAATGCGGCCAAGTACAGGGATATCCTGGACCAAAACCCCGGGACCCCAGACTGGACCAAAGGTTTACCTTCCAACAAGACAATGGGACCACTTAGGACCATGTGATATTTCAGTTTTTCTTTTTTAATAAATCTGCAAAAATGTCAGCAATTCTGTGTTTTTCTGTCAATATGTGGTGCTGTGTGTACATTAAGGAGGAAGAAAATGAACAAATGATTTCAAAGTGAAAAATGTAAGGGGGTCTGAATACTTTCTGTATACACTGTGTGTGTGTGTGTGTGTGTGTATATATATATATATATATATATATATAAGAATCTTAAATATGAAAAATGTATTCAGTAGAGTTGGTTTTATTAGAGGAGAAATGTAACCACGTCATCCATTCATTCTTCTTCCATTCATTTTTGTTTCAAAGAATGTTGTCTAAAATTAAACAAGATTGTCATTTATGAACTGTTTTAACATGTGCAATTAGTCCAGATGACTAACGAAACACTGAAAAACAGGTAAAAACACTCATTCACTCACTGACTCACTCACACAAACATGCACGCTCATATCAAGCCAGATGTTCCAACCCTCAAAAAGACAGGCACAGGCGCTTCAGCGGTGGTGAGACTTCCTGTGTTTTCCAGGCATTTGTTAAGGTTCGTCTCATGCACAGCAGACAAAAACACTTTCACAGCATGTGTGACTTTCAATAAAGAGGGAGATGTTCCATTCTCTTACTCTTCCCTCATTGGAACATCTTCTAGAGGTACTATTGCCTCCAAAGAGCCAGTGCTGCAATGCTGCAATGTTGTTATGGAGATAACAGTGTGTAGTAAGAAGAGAACAAGCACACACAGTTTCAATTTACTGCCATGAAGACGATTTGTACAAGACACCGCTCCTGATGATAGCCTCCTATGCAAAGAGAAGGAGCCCGGGAGGCGTGTCAGAGCACATGCGGCGCCTACAGTGGAGGCACACCCACTCCATCTGACATCACAGCAGTTTGGACCCTGATTGGTCAAGTACTCCTCGTGAAACCCTGAAGAGAATGAGAGAAAAACTGGGTTAGAGCAAAGCAGAATACTTATGAATCAGTTGGAATAATCTAGTCCTTTCTTCATTAACCTGACTTACTCATTAAACAGGTCAATCATTTTAGCATTTCCAACTCTATTTTAGCAATAAAGTATTTATATCTATTAAAACTGATATATCTATCTATATAAAAAAATATATTTATTTATATCCTATTGGAACTGAGCTGATAAAAATTGAGTGTTTAATCCAGTCATTATATATTACTGACACTATTCTCTAAATTTGATCATGTTCAGTGCTTTGACAAAAAATATATAAAGGTGACTGATTTAAAATGATCATTTGTTTTCTTTTGGTTCTTGATCTCGGTTTAGCTTTATTTCAGTTTTAGTACTTCAACTTATACTATTTTAGTTAGCCCACATTTCTGATTTTCATGTAAGCTTTTCATCTAATTTTTTTCAATGAACAATAATAATTTGTAATAGTTTTAGTAAACAATAACGACATTGCATGAAATAATAAATGACACTGAAGGCTTTTGTGCTCCTAATCAGTGTAGTAGTTTGTTCATATGACAATGTTTAGTCAAACTGTCTAATATGAATGTCTAATATAGCCAAAAGTATGTATAATTCTAGTTATTTGTGTTGGGATTAATGTTCTTAAGAATTATACTTTCAGCTTTAATGTCTGGAGAATGTCCCCTTTTATTTCAGCATAGCAATGAGCCTGTGCACACAACAACGTCTGTGTAGAATTGGATTACTGTGTCTGAAGCAGGAAGCACTTGATTGGCTTTCACAAAGTCCAGACCTGAACCTCACTGAACACCTTTCTAATGAAATTTGTGTTCCAACTCACCCCAAAGCTGTTCAGTGTTTTGCAGGCCAGACTGTTGCAACAAAAATGGAAGTACTGCAACATCTAAACCTGATGATTAGGGGCCTGTGTATTCTGTGATTTACCTGCACAGAGAAAGCTTGGCAGACCGGCATACAGCAGATGGTCATTGTCAGGTAGGATGAAGGGGCAGCTGGCTGTGACCTCTCCACAGTAGTGCTTGCATGGAAGCCACCTCACACACTGCCTTTGAGGAACCGGAAAATATTCTGCACAGAGCCAGGCTTTATACACTGCCTGAAAAAGAAGTTACCAAACTCTTACTCAGATTTATGCTGAATTTAGCACCCAAGCTGGTGGATGATTGGCATTTACTACTAAATGCAACTACACATATCATCTCTACACCTCGTGCAATGTAACTAAAACGAGCCTCTCACCTGACACAGGTGTGTTTGCGCGCGCACTGAGTAGTCATCCGCCATGAATTTGCGCGTAAGGACTTGAAACTCCTCATATTTTTCCTGAGCGTGTTGGTCGAGTCGAATGTAGGCGTGAACACATGCGCTGCACAGGTCCCCGTCCTCCGGTCCGCCGCTAAACAGGTCACGAATGACACGCGTCAGACTGCAGTTGAGCCCGTCAGGAACGGTCATACTCTCCAGTAGGTCCGCTATTGTGAGCGCATCGCAAAAAGACAAGCTGAAGTTCCGGAAGTACTCCAAAAACGCGTGTGGGGACACCGTGGGCACTGGCAAAGAATAGGAGGAGCTCACCAAGCCGCTCTTTTGCCGGTAAAGAGTAGAGCACGCGGACTCCAGAGGCGCGCGACGTCGCGCTTCAGCCTCCACGCACTTTGGCCCGTTTTCCGTTAGATTGCTTAAGAGGACCCCGCAGTCCTCATCGCGAAGGCCCGTCTGGGCGTCGTGACTCGCGTTGCTCCAAGTCCTTCGGTGAGTCCGGTCTCTCGAGCGTAGCTTGCCTCCCGCGCAGAGCCAGAGGTGATCTGACAGCAGCGCCGTGAAAAAGAGCAGCGACGCGAGGCTCATGCGCCATCTCTGCACCTTCTCCGGCTCCGCGCACGGTTTGTCGATGGATTCGGTCACGCGGCAGATTTCTAACTCGGCGTCAAGTTTCCTTCCACAGCGCCAGGCGCCCGTGATCATATTTTAGAGGGGGAGACAAAGCGCGAGCTCACACGGGCGGGTCTCCTCCGCAATATTCCTCACCGCGACGTTTACATGATGGCTCGAAGCGTCCCTTTCACCTGCTGCCTAAAATCAAGCTGCACTGCAAACACCTGCGTCCAAATTACCAAGACAGTGCATGATAAAGCACATGCCGCGAGACTCCATCACCTACCCCGCATCTCCTTGACAACACATCGTACGCAGCCGCGTCTTACTCATTCACGGGCATCTGAGGCGGCGGGGCGAAGAGCTAGTGCGTGTTTGTCTGTCTGTAGGGGGCTTGTCATCTTTCCGTGGTCTCCTTCACTCTGTCGCCATCTTCGCTCGCACTCAGACGAACCCTGAGATGTTTTAATTAAAGGCGGGGGGTGTGGCGCGTGCGCTGTCGCGCGCATCCTTACCTCCTCCATTGAAACTTCATTCACTATGTGCTTACCCTTCAATTCAGCGGCGCGCATTGTTGGCAACCCCACCCCGCGAGGAATCACCCCGCTCGCTTTGCTCAGCTAGACACACAGATCCCGGTTACGAGCGTGGAGGGGCAGTGTGCGTGAGGAAATATACAGACTATAAGCGTCCTCCTGTGATTTTCATCCGTTTTCGTTAAGAACAAACAAACTATAAATACGTCCTTTTAGCAGTGGAACAAGGCTAAAATCAAACAATCAATCTGTCTATGAATCTATCTACAAATTAAAGTGCCCCTATTATGCCATTTTAAAGTTTGCTAATATTGTTTTATGAGTCTCTTAAAACAGGTTTACATGTATGCAAGGTCAAAAACACTTTAGTTTTCTCAAAAATAGCTTTAATTTTACCCCATTTCTAAATGATTCATAAAGTCTGTCTAAACCCCGCCTCTCCGTAAGCTCTCACGGTTGTGATTGGTCAGATGGCGCAGTCCTTAATGATTGGTCTGCCGCTACAGCGGTCCACAGAGCTTGTACCAAATTATACTTTCTGACATTACTAGATGTGCTTTCTGAGAGAATTCGTCAACTACTGTAGTTAGCACGGACTAGCGTGGAAAGTGCTTGCAATTTGCTTTTGTAAGCGAATCGGGCACACCTCTATGTTGTGAAATTCAGCATTGTATAATGCATAACACTGCGTTAAACATCGTTTATCATTACTTAAACCAATAAGACAGAGAGACAGTCAAGCTTGCATGTCATAATGGTCTTTACCTTGATTACATTTGTCATCCGAGTCATCTCGTGCCCCTCTATTTATCGGTATCGCCGAACTACAGGCGGGCTTAGCTAACATTACGTTTTTAAATATGTGAACATGAGAAGAGAGACTACATAAATTCACTTGTCACTGAGTTTAAGACGTTAACTTGGTTATCTTACCCAGTAAACGACCTGTTGTT
>JAUCNO010001398.1:2293230-2315640 GCA_032353835.1 Enteromius viviparus | reverse complement strand
CCAAAACATCAGCCAGAAAGCACAGGAACTGAGAAGTGGTCTGTGGTCACCACCTGCAGAACCACTCCTTTATTGGGAGTGTCTTGCTAATTGCCATTTATTGTCTTGATAATTCCATTTGCACAACAGCATGTGAAATTGATTGTCAATCAGTGTTTGATTTCACAGAAGTGTAATTGACTTGGAGTTACATTGTGTTGTTTAAGTGTTACCCTTATTTTTTTGAGCAGTATATAGGCTATATATAAAATGAAAAGAAATAATAGATAAAAATATTGATAAATAATTTAAACACATTACAAAAAATATCTAAATTATTTGTTAATAGGTATGCTCTGTCTACTGGATCAACTTTTACAATTTATAAATGACTTGGATATAATTTGTATATAATTTGAACAATTTTACCCCCAGTTTTACACACAAGGATTAAGAAACTTGCACTGACTGATCTTAAAACATGTCAGTGCCTGTGTTTTGTCTTAAGATGCACACCAGTAATGTTTTTTTCTAAGGCATGCTTGTAAATTATTACTTAAATGGCCTAATCTCGGCTTAAGCTAAGACTTGCCTGGCTTTAATTTATAATAATAACTGATGACAAACCAAATCTCAGTGAAAGATATATGAAACTTAAAAATACTGTAACATATATGAATATTTATGTATTTAACTGCCCTTGTCATAATAGTAACTCTATTAATGCGACTTTAATGATTTTATTCAACAGATGCAAAGATATCTGAAATGTAGGATCAGTCCTCTGGAAGGAAGCCTTCAAGAGTGTCATTTTTTTTGTCTATTAACATTTACTTCACAATCTAAAAACTTTTATAAATCCCCCATTGATATAAAACGTTGATATTCAAGATGACACAGACCACTATTTTCCAGAGACACAAAATAAACTCAAAACTGTTTCGACTGACTTCAAAATCTTTCACATTTTAACATTCAAATGAAATGACAAATCGAAAATACGTCTAGTTATTTATCAAAAGATGCAAGATAAATTTTTGTTTTATCTATGATCAAGAGAAAAAATTGAAGGGGGGGTCGGTGTGTCATCTTAAATATCTCAAATAAAACATCTGAAGTTAAAAAAACTGCCAAGTACGCAGCTGCAGAAAAGCTATTCCCCTCTCAAAACTGAAATAACGCTGGTCTATTTTCTGTTACCAACAATTAATAAAAATATTAACATCACTTAAAATGAACAGTTTATTCTTCTGCGAGGCATTCACAGCAGGACTGCATGACTAATTTTTCTCATTAAACCACCAAAACAACTGCAACACATGACCTTTTTACCCAAAAATAGCATCTCTAATTACAGGGCAGAAGTTTTAAGCAGCATCTAATGAAGAAATTCAAAAACAAACCTTCATTTGCATCTGTTCTTTGTCCTATTTACAACACATTCAAAATAATTACCACTAACGTTCTCATATTACCGCTACACTGATTATGTTATGAAAAGACAAAGATGTCATATGTAGTGTGCAACCTCACACAGATAATAACCCAGCTCATTATTGGTATGATGTCTGTCTAGTATGAGGGGGCGATTAACTGCACCTGTGCAGGTACAATGTCCCACTAGGGTCTGTGCAGGTGTGAAGTAATGCTCATGTACTGTTCACTGATCCAGAATCAAATCATTAATCACAGACCGCACAGGACTGAGAAACACTGGCCTAGCCATAAAGATAAACACATCTTTCTTCCTGCAGGTGCACATCATCCCTCCTCAGAGGTTCTCTAAGAGGTCCTGTCCACATGGCACTTCCAGTGATTTGCTTGATCGATCTTGCTCACAAAACTGAACAGAACATGTGTGAATGTGACCATGACACATGCTGGGGTGAAGGACAGTTACACAAAAATGCTATAGCAAACATTACACAAGCACAGCACAAATTCTGTAAATGTCTGTATTTAATACAAAAAAGATGACAACTGACATAATAAAATTCTGTTGTTTTTTATTGAATGAAAAATCGCATGGAAATGGTTTTTACCATTTAAATACATCTGTAAAAAAAAAAAATACCCTTTTCTTTTCTCCATACACACAACTGCACAAGTACACACACTCTCCAGTAGCTTCATGCAGACAACTCATTTGCACCGTCTCTCTCATTTACACACAATCTTCATTTGAACTGGTTGTCAATGAGAGTTCCCTTCATCTTGGCTTTCTTAGCCTCAAGCTCAGCCTGTGTGGAGAGAAACAGCGATCAGATTACAAATGAAATCAGTCTAAACCTGTTAGAATCAATACCACATTATCATTCAAGTCTGTCACTGATACCACATCCTTTTCTCTGTGGGTTTCAAAAATGGTAAATGGTAACCTTACCATTCACATATTCACACATTATAATAAGCAAACAAAAAAATGTTTCTGTCAAAAAAAGGCAGTTTATGTACAAATCATATTAACAGAGCCAGTATGAGTGTGTGCAATATCTAAAACTAACTGCAAAAAGAAACTCAGCATCTCCCGCAGTCTTACTCTTGCCTAGATCTGCAAAACTTGCTCTATACCTCTTAGCTGTAGTTTTAATATGATGTCCAGAAATTCCCAGAGTGGAGCTCTACAGCTCAAATGGACTTGATTTATGGGTTTTGTGTGTCTGCACAGCAGCGTTTCAAACTAAATGGGAACAGGGAAGTCCCCTAGTCCCCTATATCACACACACACACACTTGAATTTGTGGTTTATGGGGACTCTCTATCGACGTAATGGTTTTTATACTGTACAAACTGTATGTGCTATTGTCCTTCACTGACCCTACACCGAAACCTACCTCTTACAGGAAACTGTGTACAGTTTTTACACTGTTTATTATGTTTTCTAAGCCCTTTGTTTTACCGGGACACAGGAAGTGTCCTCATAAACCATATCTACATTTACATTGTAAACCACAAATCCCAACACACAATGTTCAAGGATTTTGGAAAAATATAAATACTATGCAAAATACTATAATTTAAATGCATAATATCAAATTTTTTACTTTTCTTTCATCAAATAAATGCAGCGCTGACAAATAATTGCACTGACATTTTTGACTAGTAGTATGTGTGTTTAGTTATCACCCATATGTTTAGATTATTATATGAAGTTCATTCATCAAACAATTTGTCAGAATGAATCTGTGTTCAAAATAAATTGATCTGTGTTCATGACCCGGCTTCAGAATGTGTGTGTGTTTACAGTGTGACTCAAGAACTTGTATGTGCTTATCTCCATACTTTTTCAGATAATCAAACACAAGCCTTCAGCTGCTTAACCAACCCACTTTAAAGAGCTGCCAAGGTAAATAAGATTAAGAGTGTGTGTATGTGTGTGTGAGGGGTCTCGGTCATCTTGAACTCTAAATTCATTAGCTGTGCAGACTATATTAAAGTTTCAATCTGCCTCAAGCATGAAGGCACACCGCCTATTCTTTCATCTTTCTCTGTGTGCTCTTACCAGTTCCTGTAGTCGTCTCTTGCTCATTCCTTTCCTCTCCAGCTGTTTCTCAATCACTTTGGCATTCTGGGCATAAGAATCCGCTACCTCCCGCTGTAGGATAAACCAAACAACAATCAATCACAGCTCTTCAACAAAGAAACATGATGTAAGGGATGAGTCATTCCAGATAGGCAGCTGATGAACTTAAACTCACCGCTTCAATCTCTTCCTCTTCTTCATCGATCGTTGAAACCGTAACAGAGCTGAACTTGCCCATGTCTTTGGTGCGTTTTGTCATCATAACCTACAGTGCATAAAAATGCATATTACACAAACTTGTTCATCCAGTATGCTGCAATTCTCTCACATCTTTTAAAATAGAAATGTTGCATCTCACCCTGACTTTCTTTGGCGTCTCTTGTTTCTGGCTGTATACGCTTGTGTTGCCAAATCCCTGGCCGAACTTTACCAGCGCGGCATCCACGATGAATGTCGCTGGAGTGCTTTTCATCTGATGCTGATAGAACAAGAGAAGACCACACCTACACACAACACACAAAAACAGTACAAACACATCAAAAAACAGCTGATTTCTCAAACTTGAGCCACTCAGCATTGATTTATGAGAAAAGTCAGATAAGCTTATTTAGAGAGTAATCAAACTTGCTAAAAATTCTGAGATCACACATAATTAGCACACTTCACAAGGAAACTGCCACTGCTTGACGTCAACCTCTTGGGCACAGCATGACATAGTCGTCATGGCGACACAGAAAGCTTGAGGCTGACCTGTTGTGCATCAGTATGCACAAGGATTATTCATCCTGAAGGGGTTATTTTATAATTACATTATACAGTATATTACAAACCTACTTACCAAATAAATAAATTGACATGGAACACTGACTCTGTCATTTTATTACAGTATTTCTTAAAAGTTTTTTTTTTTTTTATATTTTTGAATACTTTTAAGAAGCCCCCTTATGCTCAACAAGGGTGCATTCACCAAAAAGTACAGTAAAAACAGGAATATGGTTACAATTACAATTTAAATGTAAATATACTTTAATATGTCATTTTTCTGCAAAGGCAAAACGTTCTTTTCTTTTGTGTTACATGACTATTTTAAAAATCATTCTAATGTGCTGATTTGGTGAATAAAACACATAACATTTTACAACAATCTTCAACAGTGTAATGGGTAACACTTGTTATTTAGTTATTCGGTAGGATGGAGACGTAGAATAAGTCATGTAGAGTAAGGCAGTAATATGTGCTTAGTTAGCACCAAAAAATGGCTAATATTCAGGTAGTATGCAAGCCAATTATTACTATAACGTATTAACTATGAACTAACTATACTTTCCCCTTAATATACTCCTAATTACCGCTTATTAATACTTAGTAAAGATGTTGATTTAGAATTTAGTAGGAAGTGTGCTGAATTAAGGACTTAATAATTAGTCTTGCAGAATAAGACATTAAGACATTAATATGTGCTTAAAGAGTCAATATTAAAGAAACATTCATGCTAATAACCAACTAGTTAGTAGCAAGAATTAGACACTAAAGTGCTGTTAATATTCTTATTAACTGACTAAAGAATTTAAAGTGAGAAGGGTGCATAAAAAACATGCAATTTTGATGCTTACTGCACTGCATTTAAATGTTCTACAGTCTATAATCAGTATTAAGTTTACATAAGAAGTAACTGTAATTAAATTACAGAAAAAAGCAATTGATTACTTTTTCAATTGAAAAGTGATTACATTACAGTAATTAGGCTACTCTGTTACTAGTTACACCAAACAATGAAAGTGTAAATTCTACCATTAGGCAATATGAAATATTTGTAATAAGTTATTCCTGAATAAACTGTATGTTATAATTGTGTTAGTATGTAACAAACTTCACGCTGCAAACAGATTAATATCATGCACTCTGTATGCCTGCTGACCTTCTGTGCACTGTAAAATAAGTATGCAGGCTTACTTACTTCCCACATTTTTTGCGAAACTGTCTTTCGATGCCCTCTGACCTGCAGAGACATACAGCAGTTATTGAATCTTAATAAATGTCTCAAAGAACAACTTTAACAAACTTACAGACCAACACACACACCTTTTCAAGTACACTGTCTCATCATCCTCCACATTGCAGAACTTGTGGGCGTGTTTTGCTGCATCAATCACTCTGGCTTTGTCCCGTGGTCTCATGGGTAATTTCTCTATCTGACAATCTGAAAAGGAACATGTGGGCTTAATTATCTCTCTTTAGTTCTCACACACACTGCAGAGCCCCCAGACAAAAGCTACTCTTTTAAAGCAGGAAGGTGATGCCTTATTGACCAGAATGATCTCACTGACCTTTCCCCCTAGATATCATCCAGAACATTCAGACGTATAGAAAGCCAAGCTGTATGACTTACTTTCTTACACAGAACACAAAAGATATTTTTATCTGTTTTGTTGACCACTGTTATAACGACAAAAAAAAGTTTTTAGAAAGAAAGAAAGTCCCTCAGGTTTGGACACTTTAAAATAAATCAACTTCATGACATTTAATTTCAGACCAATTTAATGAACATAAATAGCACAGAGCACAGGTTTAATCACACTAATTTCATTTCTAGAAGGAAATCATGAATAACACCATATGAATGAAAAGCAGAAACACAGCATGATAATTATCCTTAGCTTCTCATTATATTTCAGCTAAATGTGTTGTTTCTCATTATCACGCTCTTGCTGAGGTGAAGAAGTCTACAACGGGGAAAGTCAGTAATCACAAGGAAAAGTCATCAATTCATGACCTAACTGTACATTTTAAGGAGATTTTCTCAACTCAGGCTATCATGCAGTGAGATTAATATAATAACTAATTTATATATTAATACAATGTATATTATTAATATAATATATAATTAATAAATGTATTAAGACAATAAATCCATCACATTCTGTGGCACATTATTATACATGTCAAGGTAGCACAACTGAAATATTCCCTGGCCCAAACTATGTTTTTTATTGCTGTTTATGGAGGGCCAGAGAGCTCTTGAATTTCACTAAAAATACCTTAATTTGTTTTCTGAAGATCAACAAAAATCGTGTGGGTATATATATATATATATATATATAGTTTTAATTGTATTAAATGTATTAATCATCTAAAAGCTCAATAAATAAGCTTTCCATTGATGTATGGTTTGTTAGAATGACAACAATATTTGACTGAGATAAGATACAAATATTTAAAAATCTGGAATCCGATTGCGCCAAAAAAAAAAAAAAAAAATTTTAAATTCAAATAAAATATCGAGCAAATCAAGAATAGTTGTCCAAAAGAAAAAACAGTTTTTGATATATTTACAATAGGAAATAATATTAAAATAATAACAACATTTCTTCACGCAAAACGATCTTTACTTATAGGAGGGATAACAGTCTTTCATGCATCCTCTACACTGTTTTTTTTTGTCCATGTGTAGACAAGATTCTAACTTTTTAACAATGACCGAGTATTTATGTGCCAAAAACCTTCCTTCTGAGATTGTACAAGTTTCGTGGCGACAAGTTTTCTATAATTTGTCTTAATGTCGAAGACAGAACTTCATATATGGGCATTTCTCCCGGAAGCACGCATCACGCAGGCATAGACCCGAGAGAGCGAGATTGCGCTCATCATAGTCGCTTCATTCAGCTGCACTGCATGGGACTTGCACAGAGAGTAGCCCTATGTTTCCAAAGAAGTACATTTATGGTTTTGGTTAGGGAAAGATGACCTTGTTATGCTTTACAAAGGAAGCCAGTGTGAATAGTGGATGCCCTTTTGTTTTTTCGGGGCAGTTTCACAAGTTTGTTTGTTGACAAACATTTTATACGCAAGGTCCAGTTTGATGCTGGATTTGCACATCGTTTGATTCTGAAAGACAGAGTGGTCTCAGGTATAAAAGATCCCAGTCATGATTTAAAACTGCGGAGGGTAAGTGAAACAGCATCATGTCTATGTTTTGTGTATAGGTTTTGTTGGTGATCGCTCTCGTCATTTTTAGCTCCGCCCACACAGCGCGCCTCGAGGAGCTCTGCGTTTTTCCGAGGAATCGCAAAGCCGTATCTTTCTTTTACAAATATGATAAAGACATTTTGAATATATGAAGGAGGCAGTACTACTCTATAGGTACTCAAGATTAACATGAGATTGGCCTAACCTAACCATCTCATCTCATATGACGTCCAAAGGCCACATCGACAGTAGAGGACAACACATTTTAAAGTGCCAGGCGTATAAAATGACACCTATCCTACAATATTCACAGCATAAGTAAGGCTAAGTGGAACAAAGCCCTGTTGTGTGAAATATCAGCCCGTCTGCTCTAAAAGCATTTCCCTGTTCACACATTCAGCTGAGTTCAGGTGCAGACACATACGTGTGAGGAGAACACAGTGAGGTTGAGGACAAATCTGAACAGAAATCAGACTGGAAGCCAAAGTATAGATCCCAAAGATTCCTGGACGCAGCGTTCATCGGCTGTCAAATGATCTTTTGGGTGAGTCTGGTGAGGAGTCCTTGCAATATACAACCCTTCTGGTGATGAGGGGATGAACAAGTTTCTCCATACTTTATTTGTTCAAAAGCACTGATTCGTTTATGACCGAACTACCACCAAATCAGAACCCAAACACACACACACACAGCAAAACGAATCTAGAAAGCTCCCGGTAATTACTAACGCTTTCCACACCGCAACGTTCAATTTTGTCGTATCGCTGTAAGTAAACATAGGGCAAGGATATATTAGGCACTGGAAACACGGTGATTTCTTAAACGTCAGTTAGTTTGATAGATGGTGACTGTTCGCTTAATGGTAAAAGTGAATTACTGGACGACTGCGGTCATGACCATTGAATCTTTGAGCTAACGTTACTCACCCAGAACAAGGACCATCTGGCCACACAGACAGTAATACACGTGCAGGGGTTTCTCCCCGTCGTCATACTCCTCTCTATCACGGGTGTCCGAGCACACCACACTCCGAGACACCACTTTAGGCATATTTAATCTTCGTTTGCTTTCTTTTTAAGTTCAGAACGTGATGTGCGTTTTCAGGCTTGTTTACTCCCCTGTTGTCGCCCGGTGATGACGTCGTAATGATCTGTGACGTTGGGGGAACCCGCGCATCTTTGCGTTGGTTTCCTGTAGATGGCGCTGTGGATGTTAAAAAGTACTTGAATCTTGTGCGGAACATGTCAGTAAGTGTAAACTGGATATGACATAAAAATAAATCACAGATTGAAGTAAGTTCTTAAGATGAGAGAAGGTGTTTTCGCTCGTTGTACTATTAGTTATATTATTATTTTTTTTATTATTTATATTATAAATATTATAAGAGTCTTTCTCACACTCAAAAGTTTCAAATTTCAAATTTCTTGAAAAAGCGTAAGGTTGAGGAGCTCCTTAAAAGCCATAGGCAGATCATTTGATAATCTGGGGACATAATTTGCATAACATGGCCTCTATGAAGCTTTGTTAGCTGCATGGGTATGTTGTATTAATCCAGCTACTTAAAAGTTATGTTTACTTTAGCCTTGTAATACTGTGTCCTTGTAAGTGACTTTAATTTGGTAGCAATATCCAACCCCCATCTTGAGTGAATCACTCAGCTTAAATGCTCCTCATTATTACACATCTAATGTTATTCCTTATTTTAACTTCACCCATAATTGTGTAATTAAATAAGGTGAGTGAGTGAAGTGACTTGTGGCCAGGTATGGTGACCCATACTTGGAATCATCCACTGTGAACACAAACACTGTGAACACACTCCCAGAGCAGTGGGAAGCCATTGAGCAGTTGGGGGAACGCTGCCTTGCTCAAGGGTCTCACCTCAGTCGTGGTACTGAAGGTGGTTATTCACTCCAACCACCTACAATCCCTGCCGGACCTGGGACTCCAACCCACAACCTTTGGGTTACAAGTCTAGTCAAGTTTATTATTTTTATTAGTTTTTGTCATTTTACTTAGGAATTTTACACATTGCATGATTTCTTATTGCTAACTTTGTCGTGTGCAAATTTTCTGGATTTCCAGTAAGCAATTCCTGCTGATTTAGAGACATCTTCATTATATAGTAGTTTTTGCAGTTTATAATAATTAAAAGCTATCCCACCTTAGCGTTTCTGCCTCTTATAGCTACAGTATAGACAAATATACACTTGCAGATTTCTGTTGTTGCTAGTCTTAACAGCAAGTACAGTATAGCAACAGGACACCTTAAATAATAGACAGAGCACATGGTATTCCTTACACAAGCACACGCATGTGAGTGTGTGTTAGGAATCATGCTGATTTGGCAGAGAGTGTTTCCATGACCAAGTGCTATCTGTGTAATGTAGTGTCTCTCTCTCTCTCTCTCTCTCTCTTTCTCTCTCTCTGTCTCTCCATTGCTCAGATCAGCAACTAGCAGCCTAGGAGATACACACTCACTTGTCTCTCTGAGCACCACGCATCATGCTTCCTCCTCTCCTCCTTTCCTCTCTCTCCTTTTCCCTTGCTTTTCTTTCAGGTAAGACCTACTTTTGTTGTTTTACCCCGTCTCTTCATCTCTAACTGTCTCTCACATGGTTTTCTCATTCTGAACACAGGTAACCGCATGGCTATCTGTTTTCTCAGGAGATATTCTCAAACATTCCTTTTCTCAGCTTGCTATTTTCTTCCTTTCATTCCATTTAGTGTTTGTGGTGGACTTAATGCTGCTCGAAGAATGTGTCAATGAATACCTGTGCAGATGAACGAGAGAATGAATCATCTGTTGAATAAACTGCCACGTTAGTTCGTGGTTTGCACTTTTCTAAGAAGCTTTATCAGTATGACTATGTTGAGAATGGTTTTATAAATGTGACTGAATGAATGTAAATGAGATAATGTAAATGAGCTTCAGTGAGTTGTATCTGCCTTTCGGGATCAGACCTTTTAATTAATATAATTAGAGGTTTTATATTAATGCCTGTCAGTGTTACGCTGGTGAGATCCTGTGAAATGCTTATAGATTGCTGGTTCTTCTCTTATCGGGCGCTTTTGTGAAGGGATAGTTTGCAGAAATGCACTTGCACATATGCATTTTAATTTTAGTTTTAGTGTGACTGTGCAACTTTTGTGTTTAGAGTGTAGCTTTTAAACATATGTTGTAATTGTTTGGGTTTTTTTTCCTTATGAGAAACTTCAGTTTTAGATCAGATGGACTAGTGAGTATTTCCAAAGACAGGTAAAAATGTGTGTGTGTGTGTGTGTGTGTGTGAGAAAGAGAGAGAGCGTAAGAGAGAGAGAGAGAGGGAGGGTGTGTTGAATTATTGAGAAGTCACAAGATTGATGGACGCAGACACACACATGCAAGAACACACACTCTGTGCAAAATTCCCCAAGGTGCTGAAAAGCAACACCATATTTATTCACTTGTCAGGAAATTCTCGTGTTGTTATATTCTGTGATATGACCTGTGGCATCTCTCATGATCCATAATCTATAGTGTTTTGGGTCACAGACAGTCACGAATCAAGAATTCAATATTCCCTCAAGGACTGGAGAACATACGCGTCCTTATATGACATTCTCACCTCATGGATTATTATTAAGATCTTTCTGTTGGCTAGTGGTTTGTTCTGCTTTTTAAAATGAGTCTAAAGTATGCCAGAAGATTGGTATGTACTGCATATCTACAGTACCGTAATTATAATTTTTTTTATTTAAACAAAATAGCATAATTTGTTTTTCATTCATTTGTTGGTTACTATGCATGGCATGAAAATTACTGTCAGTGTTTGTATTGGCCGGAATTGTATTAACTGTTTAGCCATATAAGCATATAGTTATCTTGTTTTATATGTTGTATACTGTATATGCAGTATTATCATGTTTTCTTTTTGAAAGATTACGTGACCTTCTAAAACTACAGAACTGCGGAGTCTCTTCTTAGAAAACAGCAGCTTATGGTCTTAGGTATTTTGAAATCTTGTTTGATGAGGTCATTTCTTATACCTGTCTTCAGACGAGCACATAGAGTTTATATTTGTATTTTGGAGAACGTTTTTCATTGGTATCTGACTTAATAACAGAGTTCATCAGACTTGAAGGTAGGCTGAATTCTTAATAGATGCCTGCACTTGGGCAAAGAGGAATGAGTCACATAGGACAGGAGCATGAGGTCTATGTGTGTCCATGAGAAGAATGCGGTTGCTTGAAAATAATCTCATGCATACAATTAAATGGCTAAATTTGGCTAATTGTGTTATCAAAAAAGAAACATTGTTGACATATCAATTCAAAAATGGGATGAATGGACTTACTGTTTAAAACTACTAAATAGCAGCAGAAGGAAAACTGCCAAGACTTTCATTAAAGGACCGTGTCAGAAAAAAAAATAATCCAAAAAGAGTGTATTTGGGAGTCTTTTTAGGAGATTTTAGGAGTATTTTTTGAGCAACCCAAAATGCATGTGTGCTATTTATATAACAATTTTCCCAGCTTAAAGTAAGAATTCAATTTTAACGATGGGTAGGCCAATTAAAATGTATATGGTGTCCAGCTGATCAGCTTAAACATATCAGTCTATTCTTATTTATTTAACTCAATAGTCTTTTGGGAGTCACTTTTGGTCCAACAGTTGCTATATGGGCACTCTCAGAAATCTGTGCTAAAATTGTATGTAAGTACAGCAAAGATTTACAATGGGGTGGTATCCTCAAAGGGACTTTATTTATTTAGCCATTAATGGTTGATAATATGAACATTTTAGAGGGATATTTCGAAGTTGTCTCTTTAAGGTCACTGCCCCATAACAAGTGGTTAAAAAAAACAGTTGAATTAAATGTATCTCCCATCATAGAGATACCAGAGTTAGCTTCTGAACTGCATGTGTGTGTGTGTGTGTGTGTGCGATAGAGTAAGAGTTTGACAAACAAACTTTTCGGTTGCAGAGTCACACATCAAGTTGGATTTCTTTTTCGTGTCTCACACACCTTCTTCGGTTATGGTGAAAAGTTGATAATGCAGATCATCTGCATGTGCAAGCAGATGTGTTTTCATTTGTGCCTGCCTATGTCTGAGAGATTTCAAGAAGGAAACAACGGAGTGTGAAGGTTACGGTTCTGGAGAGGTGAGCTAATTGGGTAGAGCACAGTTCAGGACAGACAGTCTTATCATATACGTGACTGACTTACTTTCCGATAATAATGGCAGAGCTGTGCATATTGGCGAGGCATTCAAGATGATTATTCTAGTGTTTATGTGTGCATGCGAATGATTGAGGGAAACTGAGAATTTCGGCTGACCCTTCTGATTTGATGGGGATGTGTTGTGGTGTCCGTACTACATAACAGCAGCTCCCCAGGGCTTTGCATAGACCAACCACTCCTTTAAATTCAGCCTGCAGACAGAAAGAGAGAGTCCATTGACTAGTACATAGCACAGATGAAAAGCAGAGGTATGCGGGATGGACACTCAATAAAGGTTTCCTTCAAAGAGTCAAAGAATGAAAGCAAACAAAATGCCGGTGATTTCTATAAAGGGATCAAGATTATTGTCAGAGGGAGAAAACATTGTCTTGTTCCTGACCGTGATAGGAAGGACCATCTAAGAATATGGTATATAATACTCACTGTGGGCTAAAGGAATCATACCAATACATTTTTCATCCTTGACTGTGTGAATTTTAACAGTGATCCAGCATCAGAAATGACAGTTACAAAGAGGTGAATTAACAAGGAAAGGAAAGGAAAAAGAATAGGCGTGACGTGTGGCCAGGTTTGGTTTCCCATACTAGGAATTTGTGCTCTGTATTTAACCCATCCAGGTGCACACACACAGCAGTGAGGAGTGAACAACCACACACAGAGCAGTGGGCAGAAATGTTTATACAGTTAATATTAATTAAATAAATACTGCATAAATATATGTATATATAAAAGAAAATGACATATATTAGTGGTTCTTAACTTAGGGGCTTAGAACCACTGCTTTAGAAGTTTTTCTTTAAGTTCATTAAAGAACAGTAATTTTAAAAAGGTGCCTTACATCCTGATAAACAATGTTGATAAAGCAGATGTCTCATACAGTTAGTCTATTGAAATCGCTGTTTAATCTCCCATTTCCATCAATGGAAAGTTCTCCTCAGTCCTAATGCAAAAAAAAAAACTGTTTTGGTACCCTGCAGAGCTTTGGGAGCGTTTACTTTAAGTGCTTTATAGAAATACTCAATTTATTTTCCTCGCATGATTCCACTTCAATAACCTTTTTTAATTTTATTTTCAATATACTGTAATCCTGGCGGATAGAGTTTTAGTTGTGTTCCTTTGCTATGATCTTTTATTGGAAGTAGCAGATACCCCTGGTTTGAAGCCTGTTTATTGGTAGGGGAGTCATATCCGAGGTTTGAATGCAAAGACTTACATATTGAAAAATGGACTACTCTGTAAGATTTCACACTTGCTCAGAACCTTACATTTTCAAGGTGTGATGTCACAGCTGCAGTGTAAATTCAGCGGTTTGAGTCATACCATGTGATGCTGTCATGAGGCAGAGAGGTCACGCGAGTGGTGGCAGGGTTACCACTAACTAACCTAAGTCTTCCATCAGTCACGTGACCTACCTGCATCATGAACTCTGACCTCCAGGAGTGCTACAAAAGGGATGGCAACAACATTCACACACATTTCAATTGGGCTTTTAAATCTGACCATCAAATGCACAGGAACAATCTTTTGGATGTTTATTATCCATTTGAAGATATGTATACTTGTACAGTATACATCTCATAAACAACATCCAGAAAAAAACATAAACAAGCAGCAACAAACATGGACAGGGACTCATTCAGTATAATGTGGTGAGTGAATCAATTTTGCTGGTTGACTGATTAAGTCAGGACTGTTTAAAATCAGTGGCTCTCGGCTGGATTTTATTCATTCTGGAAAAAAAATCTCTAATTCGGGGTTTTTGTTTTCTCGACAGGAATAAAAATGTACTTCATTAAACAGTCAAAACCTAAAGCCATGTCTGAACAGATGCTGACATTACCTTGTTTCTGAAAGTGTTTGTGTGTATGTAGATTCTTCAGGTTCTGATATGTGTCCGTTGGGTCAGTTTCCGTGTGGGAACCTGTCAGTGTGTTTGCCTCAACCACAGCACTGTAATGGGCACCAGGACTGTCCTAATGGAGCAGACGAAGAAAACTGCGGTGAGACTGTGGGCATGACATACAGACAATACACAGTCTTAGATTAATTTGAAATTATGTGAAAATTACTCTTGAAAGTGTGTTACTTGGGAAAAACATTACATGTTTTAGGTTATGTAATCAGACTACTTTTTAATTTAAATATGATAATCTCATACCATATTGATATTAAAATACAAAGAGTAAGAAAATATATACAATTTCTGTTTGTTATAAATATCAGGGTACTTCAAGCAAATATGTTGTGAATTTGTATATTTTCAAACTGCATTCTTTGTGTGAATGTTCACAATATTATAAGACTTTCTGAATGTGTACAAGTGGTAGGCTATTTAAAGGAACATTTACAAGATAAAAAAGAGGAATTAGGGAAAACCAATATATTATGAATACCTTTTTGTATTTTAAAATGTAATTGAATCCAATCAGAAGTACTTCATTTTTGCAGTCTGATTAAGTCATCCTGATTCTGCTCACATGAATGTAGAAATATGAACATTGCAAATAAATAAATGACAATATCAGTATGTGTGTGTGTGTGTGTGTTGTAGTGGATAACAGTGGCTGGCCCCATCTATTTGATGCCTTCATGAAGACAAGGGTCCAGGAGTCGAAAGAGTGCAGTAAGTATTCTCATTTAGCATCTTTCCCTTGTTGTTTTTTTTCTATGTCTGAATTGCTTTGAATGTTTTAGTGATTTGTTTAAAGGATAAACACGCATAAAGACTACAGTACATAAACAATCATAAAGGCTGATTATGCTGTGCTGAATCCTGTTTCTCTGCTATACATATATTATAGTGTGAGCGTGGCTTTTTATTCACAGCTATCATTTGTTTTCTAAGCTTTATTTATTTGCCAGTGCAGGGCTTTCAAAGTCATTTGTATAATAGAAACAAAGGTGTGTAAAGCCATGAATGTGAGATGGGTTTAATCCTTAACTTTTGGTTAAATGGAACAGATCCTTTGAATGTTATCACTGGGTATTATCAGTATAGGTGTTAAAAATTGATACTAACACTATGTTATTGTCTGGCTTTGTCATTGGGCGTTATTTGGAATTAGAATTGAGTTATTTTCTTTATTTCTTTTGTTTGCCTATTGAACGGGACAGTCAAAAATAAGAATGTATTTTGCACTTCTTCTTACTTTAAATCATATTTTCTGTCCCTGAATTGTTTGGAATGAAAATATTTTTTTATTCCCTTGAGAACTGCCGTGAACTTCTAGCAAGCACACCAAATTTATAGACTTATTTTCTTTGAATGAATTTTACATTTGTAGAAATGTTTTTCTAAATTAACTCTATATGACAGTTCTCAAATGATAGAACAGAAATATGCCTCTTACGGCGTAGCTTCAAGATCTCATTGAGTCATATGTCCTTTCATCTTTGAGTGCCAGAAAGAAGGACACGGACAGGCAATGTGTTTAGTTTGGTGAATGTATTAGACACGCTTCATTGTCTCACTTCTGAAGATCAATTTGTTTGCAAACAACAAACTGTTTCCAACTCTGCAACGAACCAATCTGTCACACTTCTGATTTGATTATAAAAAAAACTTCTGAGCAAATTGGCCTAAATTAAAAACTCACCAAAAAAATTGATACATTTTCCTGGATGAAAGGGTAGGAAGGAATAGAAGGAGAGAGAAAATGAAACTTGACATCTCACAAAATATTATTCCATTAGTTTTGCTGGCTACAATAAACTGCAGAGAGAGTGAAAGGAAATGAAAGTGTGTTAAACAGAACTGTAATATAAAAAACAGCTAGAGCTAAAGTTAAAGAAGCTTAGCTTGAAGTTGAGCTAAATGTTTCATTGTCCCTGTAACTGTGTAATTAAAATGATGCATCGGTAATGTCTTCTCTTTTCCTTTCTTTTCTTTTTTTTTTTACATATGTAAATATACCCCAGGCTTAAAATGCACACCAAAGCATGGCCAGCCGTGTGAGTGTGAGCAGAGGGCAAAAGTGATGACCTTTATTTAGTAAAAACCTGCCACCTGCGAAAAACAAATACTCATCTTGAATATCCACTCTTAATTCAAGAGGTGTTACTGCAGTGTAGCGTATGGAAAAGGACAGAGCGCTAAGGTGGAAGAGCCAGGTTCAGGTGGTTTTATTCTGGGATCAATGCAGAAGTTTTGCCTGGGGACAGTTACCGTTGAGTCTGATGATCCGACATGCTCTCTCAACAGACTGCAAACAGATTGGGCTAAATGAAATCACCAGGAAGGTCATACATACTGATTTGCGCTTTTGTGTTTACGCCAGCTCCATCATGGATGAGAATCAAAACATTTCTGCGAACCTTTTTCCCTTAAACTCCATTTTTCTTTCCGTTGACCAAGTGAAGCCATTTAACTGAAAGGTTCTTGGCCCACCTAAGCTGTGTTAGCAAAGTTAGCAAAGCCTTTAGTTTCCACCAATTACTTTTGGCTGGTATGAGGGCTGGCGCAGTGTTAATAGACTGACCTTCGTGGCATGAACTCAAATTCAGATCATTTGAACATTATTACCCAGCAGTACTAGAGTAGGAGTGAGATAAAAACTAGAAGAAAGCTTTTTAGAAAGCAATAGAAGAAAAGGGGGATGGCGATGACGTTTAATTCCAGGGGAAATATACTTATTATTAACTTCAAGCCTGACCTTTAACTGTCACCTATCACTGAAGACACCAGCAGGGCTCTTAAAGACAACACACACAACTAATTTCATCTTGGAGAACACATGTGGCAAACTCAGCTCCTGAAGGGCCACTGTCCTGCAGAGTTTAGCTCCAACTGTAAACAAGTTAAACCAATTAAACCTGATCCAGCTAATCAAGGGTGCCAGAAACCTTCAGGCAGGCGTGTTGGAATTGGTTGGAGCTAAACTCAGGAGTTAAAAAGCGAACTCCTAAATATGACAGATCCCCCGCAAGGACCCTTCATCAAATAAAAATGTAATTCTTGTAATATAATTTAATTTGATTTTATTAAAAAATGACATATAACATTTGCATTGTAATACCATTTTTCTTTGAACTTTTCCACACACACTCATTTTGAAAACCCTTTGTTTATACAGTCATTCAGTAGTACAGCAAAACTGACACATACTGTTTTGTCAGAGAGCAGATTGGACCTGTCAGAGATGTTATGCACCACTTAACAGGTTTTACTCCTTGTTATCCATGTCTCTCCAGAGCTTTGGGCTTAATGGCAAGCGATAGGCCGCTGCTGCTTTCTGAAAAAAACTATCCTATGTGAACCGAGAAGGGATCCCAGGAGACTGATATTGCTCACGACACTGTACTGCAAAACCTTAGTGGATACTAGGCAGAGTTCAGTACAGCTCATTTTAAGTGTACAGACCTAATGATCTTCGAAGAAGGGTCCAGCATGTTTCTTTTTTGTTGCATCCTTTTCCAGAATTATTTGTATTTTGAGGTGCATAACTGACTGAAAGAAAAAATACTCTGTACTTTCAACCACAGATGGCGATAAAGAGACCCAAGTTCTGTTGTACAGCTTTCATTAAAAACCACTCTATATTTAAGCATCTATCTCTGCTTGTCTCATGTGTTCTATGAGCAGATTGATTTCCAATAGATGATTGTGCATGTTTCTTTAAAACCAAATATCCTGTTTAAAGTGATCAATGAAAAATATGGTCCTAATCAATATTAAGGAGACTGTCTTTATTTACTTACTCTCATGGCATTCCAAACCTTTGTTCCACTGCTGAACACATTTAAACATATATATATATAAGAATGTTTACAATTTTGTCCAGACAGACAAAGTCTGAGGTTTAAAACAATGCTTTCCATTTGCTTTCATTGTATGGACAGAGGAAACTCATATACGTTTTTGAGAACGTAAATGATAAACAACAACATATTTACATTCAAGCAATCACCCATCATATCTGAACCTTAATACATATAAAGAATGGTGCAAATAATCTGGTTGTGGCTGCCAGCATATTTTAGTTTAAGCCATTTTTTATTCTTTTCCAGGTCAGAAAAGAAAAGTTATTTATAGTAGGACAATGTTGCAGACAATAAATAGACAGGGGTCAATTAATATACAGTAGACTATTGTCCTCTAATGAATCCTCCAATGAAGACAGAGCAAATAAATACAGTAAGTGTCACAATTGTATGAGTGAGGAAGATGTTTGTGGTAGATTATTAATTATTTAATGGTTTGTGGTATAAATGATGCAATGTATGTGCAATATATGGAATATGTGCAGACATGACATTGAGGGTCGATAAATGTTGACTGCCTGTGGAAAGAAAATGCTCACATAGATGTTCCTGAGGCTCAGGTCTGGCAAATCAAAGGTTTCCTTCCAGAGGGTGGAAAGCGGGTCACAGTGATGTACTGGCCAGTATTTATGATCCATTACAAGGCTTTCCTGTCAGCACCAACACTCAGCACAGGCCCAGGAAGCACAGTTAAGGCTAAGGGATGCGTATGGTGCTACTGGACATGAGCACATTAATGCAGCTCAATTTTTTTCACACTGTACAACAATAATCACTTTTTTTTATTATTGTAACTTGTAAGGAGTAGGTTTAGGGTTGAGGTAGGTGTAGACATTAATAAAACCCAATCTAATTGGTAGAAATAAAATCCCTTTTAACCACAACCGTGAAGCACTAGTGGGAAACGTTTCTGTGTGGAGTTTGCTGATTAGGGTCTGAGGTAAGATTGTGTTGAAAGTTGAATCAATGCATCTTGGTGAAGGGGGTGTTTATTTTCCAGGTGACAGAGTGTGAGATGGATAGAGGTTGTTACAGCATTCTTGGTTGAGCGGTTATAGGCATTCTAGTGAGGGATCAGAAGAATGGAGGCTTTGATATATGCCCTGACCTGCCACTCTAAGCAGTTCATAGCAATAGAAGTGAGCGCCACAAGAGGATATTTATTCAGGAACCTTTTACTGGAATAATGGCGGTAGATTTAAAGCAGTAGAGGATGAAGTGCACAAATCGTGTATACAAGTTAAAATGTCTGCTTACAATAAATACATTCAAAAGTTTATTTTTATACAAGGCTTTTTGAATTGGATAAGTACAAGGACTACTACTGAAGAGTGTGTTTTACTCACCTTATGTGTATGTGACTTTTATTTTTCATTATGATGAACCAGAGTTGTATGAAAAATTGTCCTAAACTCTATTATTGTAGTGGCCGAGTGTTTCTCTTGAACAGTCCAAAACACCTCAAATAAAGCGTGCACAAACATAAACATCATCTCACACAGCCCTTGGCTCTGTAGCGAACGCATCTAGATACTTCTTGGACAAACCTCAGCGAGTTTCGGGTACTGCCGTGCGAGCGCGACCCCTTGTTTTCTTGCTAGGAACAGGGCTTTCAGTTAAAATAGATATTATGTTGCTTCTAACTCTATTTTACATTCAAATAGAGCCAAAATCACAGCATAGCCGTCTATATCTTATGTGTAGTATGTATATAATCATAAACGATTATAAATAAGGATTTTAATCTAGATTAACATCTTGTAAGGTAAAGCTAGTTCAGTAGGCCTTATAATGGCGTGCATTTCAGTCACTATTTCATATTCATTCCGTTTTTCTGACAACAAAAAACATTATAAATATCAGTGATATTGAGAATTTGGATGCATTGAATAACATTATGTGACCACAGAGAAGCAAGATAATATGATACACTGACATAATGAATATGCAAAATGATATATGTCGTCATCTAGCAATCTAAAGCTAAATCATGTGACACCAAAGACTGGAGTAATGATGCTGAAAATTCAGCTTTGGCAAATAAACACTTTTAAAAATAAAAAGCAGATTTTCAAATTGTAAAAATATTTCACGGTTTTTACTTTTAAAAACCCATAATTGTTTTTCACAATTATTGTAGCTTTTGACTGGCAGTGTACATTTGTGCTTCTATAAGTTTGCTGTTAGTTGCATAAAGTGGCTTTAATGTGGAGGAGGATATGGTTTATGTGCCTCCATAAGCACCTTTCTCAAGAATGTCCTGAATTGAGTAAAATCTGAGGAAACGAGTGGTTTGACACATTTTCTACTTGTAAAGCAAGAATGTCAGCCACTCCCTTCAAAATCAGCATGTGTCTGCAGTGATGTTTTTGCTTTCGACCGCCACAACCCTGATCCCAGCAGTAATGCAACAATGGAGAGGAAGCTTTGGTTGCTAACAGGTAAACTGACCTCTGATCATGTTGACGGTGGTGGCATGAACGGGTCATTCACACAAAGGCTCTCTTTAATAGTCAGTTGCTGCGTGTAGGTGTGCATTCCAGCGTGAACGTGGCATGGGCAAACCATGTGGTTCTGTTTGGTGCCAGGCGCCCTTAGCTGGCCCACTGTGGTTCTCTGTGCCAAGCACCTGCATCGCACGCTCGCGGGAATTAAGCCAAAGTCTTGCTGGAGTGAAGATCGCACACCCACTCTTGGATTTTCTTGGAAGCAGAAGTGTAGGGCTATTTTTACTATCATTTTGGGGTGCAATATAGACCAATGTGTCTGAGGATAAGATATCTGCTTCAAGGAAAGAAGAAAAGAGCCTCTATTGGATAGCGTGAGCGTTTCATTTTTTGAAATGGTAAGTTAATAATTGTTTGTTTATAAGAATATAAATCGCAAAACAATTTAAGTTGGATTTTAAATATATATATTTTAATATGTTCTCTGAGGTTTACTTATAATTTTGATAAATTGTAACAAGTTGCACACAAAAAAGCAAATAAACTAGTAATATGTGAAATTTTTTTTATTTTGAAGCTTCGTTATGACCCTGTTTTTAAGGGGCGTGTCCTTTTAAGGCTTCTCAGTTATCGGCCACTGTTATGATTCGCTAACGTCATTGCGTAGGAAACCGTATCAGTGCCCCCTCACTATTGCATGTGTCAAAATAAAACTAATTTATAGGCAAAAAGCAGTCAGATCTAGTACAGCTTCATCTTTCAATTTATGTTTCTTTGTGAACTCTCCGTTAAACTGTGCCTCGTTAATAAAACAAAATTCTGTGTTTGTGTCAGAAAGCATTCGCGCATCTGTGTGTCATCAAGTGTTGACAAGATAGTAAACGTTTCGATTGGACAAGTTTATGATCCTACACCCTTAACAGACATATAAATATAAATACTTCTAAACAATTTAGACCAAAGGTGCTGTATATAGGATTGAACTAGGCATTGCAGTCCAAATTCAAAATATTATAAATTGGGTTTCTTCACCCGGCCCCTCCTCAAGTTGAGGCACACAGCAGGTTGCCAGATTGACAGCACTAAAAGACACTGACCCCTTTCGTTTGGCAGCTTTCATGACTGATATGAAATACAGCAACTGGCAACCTGGGGTGGGTTATACAGACCAAAACAAACATTCTGTTCCAGAACGCATATTTAGAATATCTGATTGTAGCATTGCTTTTCATATAAACAAACGTATTAAATTTGTGTGTGCGTGTTTTTTTTTTCCCCAGACATATCTGCAAATATTACTGTATTTTTATGCTTTAGCACAGTCAAAAACCTACATACAACAGCTTTTAACTTAGTTATTAGGGGAGAGTGGGGTCAGTTGCAACACTTTTTACATTTCCTTCAGTTTCTCAGCGATCGTTTGTTTTAGAAATACAAAATTTATATATATTAAACCAATAAATGTCACCCACCTGCCTATACTGCCACAACATGTGTACATATGATAATA
>JAUCNO010001398.1:2262289-2288219 GCA_032353835.1 Enteromius viviparus | reverse complement strand
TTACTTTACTAGTTACTTGGAAAAAGTAATATTATTACGTAACTCGCGTTACTTGTAATGCGTTACCCCCAACACTGATTATTTCTGTCTATTTTCCTTGTTTAAACAGGGTGTGGATACTCTGCATTGTCGCCATTAGCATTTGTTGGATCCCAGTTGTCCAGGCAGCCCAGAGCGGTCAGCTGTTTGATTATATTCAATCTGTAACTAGCTACTTAGCTCCACCTATTGCAGCGGTGTTCTTCCTTGCCATTTTTGTGAAGAGGGTGAATGAGTCTGTAAGTAACCTCTTCAAACTAAATTAGTGTTTCTATAATGCCACATCAGAACACAAAATTACAAAAACCTTGCATCTTCACTTTTTTTGCACCATAGGGGGCTTTCTGGGGCCTGATGGGAGGACTGGTTATGGGACTGTGTCGTATGGTACCTGAGTTTGCATATGGTTCAGGAAGCTGTCTTAAGCCCTCCAGCTGCCCCAAACTTATATGCGGGGTTCACTACCTTTACTTTGCAGTGCTACTATTTTTCTGCACTGCTATCCTTGTGCTTTTTGTGAGCTACAACACTCCACCCATAGAGGATAAACATGTAAGATGTTTTATTCACTGCAGAAGCTACTTAATATTTCTCAGTATTTCTAACATTTACCTACTCTCTTTTCCAAGCTCCATCGACTTGTGTTTACCTTACGCCATTCTAAAGAAGAAAGGGCTGATCTGGACTGGGAAGAGGTGGAACGAGGAAGACAAGCTCGAAGAGAGGCAGATGAAAAGAAAAAGGTCATAACTGAGGAGGATCAAGGTAAGGTGGTTTATTTTAGAATTGTTTGTAGATAAAATGTATTTTTTGGTCAAGGGTTTCTAATCATGCTCCTGGAGGGCCACCATCATGCAGTTTAGATCCAGTCCTAATTAAACACCTGAATCAATTAATCAAGGTCTTAAAGGAACACTCCACTTTCTGAAAATAGGTTAACTTCTGTCATATCTATATCCAACGTGACAAAGTGGATATAGTGGTAGCTATTTTCAGGCGCTGCGTGATATCATTGTGCCTGCTGCGACCATGTTACGATAGCAAAGTTCTTTGATTATTACGCCGGAATGAGAGTATAGTTCCTTACCATGTTGGCCTGGAAAATCACAACTTTTCATTTTCCGTTGGTCTAAGTAGGCCTACACAATGTATCTTTAGAAGAGTCAAGTTTTAAATAGGAAAAATATTGAAATGCTTCTGGTCTAAACCGATTCAATGATCTATGCTAATAATAATGCTAAAATTGCTATCGCCAGACCCAAAGATCGGCTCAATAGATTCCAAAACAATAAAACTTTTAGAATGAATCGGTTTCCAAAAAAAGTGGAGTGTTCCTTTAAGGATTACTGCAAACTTCCAGGCAAGTGTGTTGGGCATGTTGGAGGTAAAATCTTTGGCACTCCTGAAGCAGGATTGGACACCCATAGTGTAGGTCAAACTAAATTCTTTGCATTATAATATATATTTAAATTATTTGCTCTTTGACATAGTTGAACGTGGTGACCGATCCATGATGATGAAGATTATTGGCTGGTTTTGTGGCATAAGTGATACTCAGGCTCCTGAGCCTACGGAAGAGGAAGTGGCTGAAGCATCAAAACAGTTACCAGACATCAGTGAAGACCCACTGTGGAAGAATTTGGTCAATGCTAATGCTCTAATAATGATGTCTGTGGCGGTTTATTTTTGGGGTTATTATGCATGAGAGCAAAACAATGATCAAAGTATATATATATCAGTGTTTCCCAACCCTGGTCTTGGAATCAAGATTCAATTTAATCAAACACATCTGTTTCATCTCATCAGTCTGGAACCCTCTGAAATAGTGAGTGAGATAAGAGACATCTAATGTGTGTACTGTTGGGAGCACTACAGGGTTGGGAAACAGATTTAAATTCTTTACGCAATAGAATCTGTTAATCATTGACTACCTGATTCCATGTGTGGAAAAAAAAGTCCTTTAAATGAAATAAATTGGCAAATAAATCATTTTAGGTGTATAATAATAATAAAATAATAAAAATAAAGAATAATAATTTGGACTGCTATGTTTGATTCACTTTAAGGATGCTGTTGTTACTGTCCAACAGACAAGATACCTCATGTTAATGGAATAGTTTGCCCAAAAATGGATATTTGGTCATCAGTTGCCATCAATGGATTCTCTTGCTGTGAAAAGGTGCTGTAAGAATAAAAGCTGATAAAAACATCACAATGTTACACAAATGATCCGCACAAACCTAGTCAATAAAAAGCTGCTGTGTGTTTGTAAGAACAAATCTAGATGGATTTTTAGAAACATGCAGCCTTCACTTCTGGAGTCTTGTAGATTGTGATGCTTTTATCAGATGCTGGACTCTAATTCTGACAGCATCTTTCAGAGAGCAAACTGATCTAATGAATGAATGAATGAATGACGCATTTATATAGCGCTTTACTGTGTATTGCCATACACCCAAAGCACTTTACAATCATGTGGGGGGTCTCTACTCAACCACCCCCAGTGGTTTGATATATATTTGATATATATATATATACGTTTTGCATGTATTATTGAGTATTTGGCAGACACTTTAATTCAAAGTGACTTACATAGCATCCGTGGCATACATTTTATCAGTCTTGCTTTACCATACCTTACCATTTATCATACCTTTGTAATAGCCCCAGTCATAGTCGAACCCATGACCCTTTGCTAGAAACATGCTCTACTATTTAAGCTACAAAATTGTTACTGAGAGACCGTTACTGAGATAATCCTTGTGACAACTGTTCCTCGAGGAAACCATCCGCAGACAATATACAAACAAAATATTAGCACATAGTTCATGCAAAGAGATAACAGAACATATATTTTAGACTGTACAGAGATAATACTTCGCACTACACTTAAACTAAATCTCAAAAAGTTAGCGTACCTTAAAGTTAAAAGCTGTGAATTATTAGGTTTATAAAAATTGAACACAACTGGTTGTTTAAAAAATGTAAATTTGGAGAACATAAACAATAATATGTATATTATGAAAGTTTTCTGTGAATTGAAACAAGACTCAGAGACTGAGTCTCATCTGCGTGTGAGCTCCAGCTGGGTCCTGCTGAATTTTTCATCAAAAAGCTTGAGCACTCAAAGCAGACAGCTGCTCTAGTATCATTAATAACAGCTGACTGCTACATAATTGTATTGACAAAACAAAATCCTTAAAATGAAGAACAAACACCAGTGATTAGTACATGAAAGTTCAAACGCTAGAATAGTGATCACACGAGTTGAGTTCGATGTGATTAAACAATCACTGTTATGAAAAGCAAGCAAGCATGACGGGAACAGTATATAAGCCGGACATTATTTAAACTTTGTTTGCAACCAGATAGTATCAATTCCTTCTGACTTTCATTGTGTTTTTTGTCAAGGGCAACCAATGGGAAGGGGATCTGAAACTGTTTAGCTATCAGCATTCTTCAAAATATCCTCCATTATGATCTAAAGAAGAAAGAAAGTCATTCAGATTTCAAATGAGGCATTTTAATCATTGTCTGTATTTAAATGTAAAGATTAGCAGCAAATAATGATGCATATATAAATTATGCAGTGTATTTTTTGTCACCCTTATTATTTTTGTAATATTCACATTTAATCTAAAATGAGGGCTGCGCAATTCTGACAAATTGATAATTGTCGTTTATTCCATTTATATTCTATGTAACTATAGAAACTGAATATAATTGGGAGTGCAATTCAAAATGTATTTTTACATTTCACAGACTACATATTAGTAACTGATAGCCCATTAAGGCCATTGAGGCTTGCAGGTGTGCTGGGATCACATCGAAGTCTGCTCGCCTGCAGAATCAGGTCAGGCTGCAGAGAAACACAGAGCATCCATGGCTACCATGGTTATAAATAGTGTGAGGCTGAGTGGCTTTCATGCCAACATCTCTACGCATTGCAGCCTGAAAGGGGAGGAAGGGTGGGAGAGAGAGAGAGAACAGCAGAGAGAGAGAGAAAGCGACACAAAGAGCAAAAGTGAGAGAGTGTGCAAGCTAGATAGTAAGGGAAACAGAATTCATTCACATGAAAACTGCCTCGTGCGAAAGCACAGTATTTACAAAAAATAATTTATAGAATTTTTTAGTTTGGTCCAATAGTCAATATGAGTTAGCTTCCTGTAAGTTCACAGAACCAGCTATGAATTAGCATGAATTAGATGATTTACAGCTGAAGTCACTGACCTGAAATGTTGAATCTGGTTTGTGTGAATAGTCAGCCATTCAGTCTCCAGGCTGTCTGCAGTCTCACTGACCTCATTGTCCATTCTTAGATAAAGCTCAGCCCACATTCAGTTTTATATACCCATCCATCAGATTCATTCAACCTAAGTGCCTGCACTGTTTTTAAATGCTGATGGGAAGGTAACTAGGAAGAAGGATACTAGGTTGGGGATTTAGAGAAAAAGATTTTTCCTAATAAAAATGAATTAAAAATAAAATAATAATAATAGCAATAACAACTATGAGTAACAGTAGTAATAAGCATATCATTAGTATTATTGTTATTATTACTGAATTAAGACCATTGTAATATTTCACAGCAAAAAAAAATATTTAGGGAAAAAATAATACAATTATTATTGTTGTTTTAGTGTATAATATTTGTAACTTTTATTGTAACTAAATAAAAATGTTAAAATATAATAATAATACTAATAATTGCAAATTCGAAAATGTTCTGATTTTTTTCTTACAAAGAGGCTTCACCAATGTGATTTTGAGCACTTAACCAAGAACAAGGGCACTTAACTCAATGTTCATCCAGGGGGATTGTCTAAAAAGAGTACTGAAAGTAGCTTTAGATAAAAAAAAAGACACTGGTCATGATGATGCAATATTGGCCTTCACTTCCTTCCACAGTGGCTTTCGAGGGAAGTCAAGGAGCGACAAAGGGCTAGCTTTATCCTCCATTGTGCACAGATAATATACACCACTTGAAATAACCTAATCTTTCTCTTAAAGGGTCAGAATCCTGCTTCAGAGTGTCGGGAGAAGAAATGAATGCGATTCTAGGCTGCAACGGCCCTTTGGTTTAATAAAAGCAGGGTGGCATTATGAGTCACTCTGCTGAGCATTATGAGCCCAGCCACTAGCGCACCAGAGTAATCTCACCTTCTCCTTCATCTTCTCAATCTTCCTGACCGAGCTGCGGCGCTGGGGTCGGTCCTCATGGCGCAGGAGGTTGACATTAAGGTCTCCAGATTTGCTAAACTGCTTCTCTTCTTGTTTCTCAGCCTCCTTCAGTTTGCTTTCTGCACTGATGCTCTCCGTGTGGTACATGTGATACGTCTTCATCACCTGTAGGATGATACAAAACACTATGAAGACAGCGTCACACCAGGCAGACTGTAATAAAACCTTTGCCATGTGGGTTTTAGGTGTGAAAACATGTTGATATTTTGCAGGTAGTCTGTTCACATTTCTCCAGTGTTTCACTTAGTAGCCCCGCCCACTCCAACATCTCATTGGTCCAAAATCCTGCTTAACAGAAGTGCCATTTATGTTTTATAAACATTTTGAACGAGCCAATAATACACTGTACTGCCAAATTTCATTTACATTTGCACATAATTACACCAACAGCTATTAGCATCAGTGACATCAAAAACTGTTGTAGTACAGAAAGCACAAAGGGGAATACTTTCAGAAAATATATAATTATATATATACTGCAAGGATGCATTAAAATGATAAGAGTGAAAAGAACCTTGAAGAGTAGTGGCTGCTGAATAATCTGTTTTTACTGTATTCTGATCACATAAACAGCCTTGGAGGACAGTATTAACTTTTCACATTAAACTAAAATAGATGATAGTCACAAACACTGAAAAAAATTACACACTTCTAGTTTATGTGGGATAAAATCCTAAATTATCCTAGAATGCTTCCAATTTTCATAAAAATGTAAATGAGAATACATACTGAAGAAACAACCCAAGGCTTTAAATGTCAAACAACAAAATGAAGCATTTCAAAAATGTTATTCTCACATTTACTCAAAATGAAGAAATCCATGGTTTTCCTTGGTGACACAAAACAACTCAATCCTGACACTTTCGTGAAATGATCTTCAAACTAGTTTAATTCCGGAGAAGCTGCGAAGGTCTCAGTTGTATTCCCGTCAGCTCTACAGAGCAGATCACCTCATGAATATGCATAGGAGTATGGACTTGGCAGCAGAAGTACCATAATCCTGCCTCTTTCCACCAAGTCCAAGCCTTCCATTCATGCCCGGCATGATAGAGGCTGAAGGAGGGGGCGATCTTAGGACAATGAGATTCTGAAGGAAGCGTGTATGAAACACAAAAGCTAATTCAAATGAAACCGCAAGTTTTGCTGACTCCGACGATGGAGATCTCTGTATGATTGAGGTGTTTGCAATGATGCAAACTGTTTCACATCATGTCTGATTGGTGTGACCCAGTCTGCTCTTCAACCCCATTATCCTCTGTGCTCAAACAATAGAGCAGAGCAAGGGAAAGGGAGGGGGGGTTCTCTGCACCACTGCCCTGCTTTATTCCGCTCCTTATAGCCGGCAGATGCCTGTCTGATGGTGTTTTCAATAAAAGGCTTATTTAATCACCAGCCTGCAGGCGTCCACTGACTGCTCAGCTGCACCGACCCTGACATTAGTGTACATACACTCAGCTATTTCACTCTAACTTTACACCCACAGATCATCTGATCATCCAGAGGAGGTCATCAAGTGCGTCCGCACGATGGCACTGTGCATGCTTTTAATGCTGTTTCCTGTGATTTAATGTGTCTGCGCTACTACTATGTGAAATTAAATGGCAAAAATAATTGTCTGTGACCAGGTTGTTATTATTTGGACAAAGAGCTAGTCGTGTCTCAAATTTACAGCTTTGAAAGTTAACATACAATGCACCACAGAGCCACTGTGTTCACTGTGTGTGACGGTTGACCTATAAATAGCTTACTGAAAAGATATGTTTACCTAACATTTCTGATATTATTTATAAATTTCTAACTGACAAGTTATAAAATGTTCTTTCTTTAATGGAACGCAAGGCTTGTGAATGATTTATTAATTAAAAGCGTAGCAATCAAAAGAATTACTGAAATTTGATGAATGAACTGCTCCAAAATGAATCATCAAATCAATAAAGACTCAAAGTCAGAGCAAATATTTTCAGTCTTTTTACTTACAATCTTAAGGATATAAATAAACTGAAGAAAATCTTTCACAAAAGTTACCTTTTAGCAATATGACATATGCTTTACAATGATTCACAAAACTCTGCTTTAGTCTAAATAGGCTTAGGATATATAAGAAACTGCAAGAAACTGTATTTTATTTAAAAATTAATACCCTTGTGAAAAAGATTAACTGCACCATAGGACTATTTTACAAATACTTCTAAATATTCACATGCACAAGGTGAAGCCATGCTAAATTCAATACACCTACACTATCAGCCTTGTCCTTCGAACTAATACAACATGTTCCAGTCATTAAACGCTACTCAGGATCCAGGACCAGTGTCCCTAGTGTTCCCTGATGGAAAAAGCTGTTTCCTAAAGCTCATTAGGAAGAGGATGCAAAGGATGTTTCTCAGAGAAGTGCAAGCTGTGTCTGGCTCCAGGACAGATCACCAGCTCTTTTAACAGGGTCTAGTAAACATACACAGATGTGTGAAATGTCTTCCAGCTAACCGATTCTTAGATGGTGAACTCAACATGCGGTTGTGTAAATGATGTAGCCATTACAAGGTTGATGAAGGGCAAAATGTGGTGCTATAGAATCTGTAGTATGCATGTTTTAACCATTAAAACTATGCGGCATGCTACATTTATGTGAAATATTAAAATGTGCATGTCTGAAATATTACATACAAACCTTACGGTATATACAGCATGTAACCTAACCAAATAATATAGCTTGGAACTGATCCATCAGAATTTAATACAATTTTTTGTCATTTTCAATGACACATCACATGCTAAACCCAATAAGACTGCAACGCTGCAAAATGACACTTATTCTTAAATCTGCAAGCAAGCTGAAATTATGAATAAAAATACTGTGCTGGTGAGTAAATGTGACAGGATCTATGTACTCCAGTGCAGGAGAAAATGTAGGTTAGCAGTCAGCTCCTCCCAAAGCTGTCACCCATCAGCTCATGCCCCTCAAAGAGAACACAGCAAAGGAACATGTTTACAAGCAGGTTTGATGGACATGGCTGGCAAACCTCCAGCATCAAAATTGTATTTACAGGCATGTTGAGGTGAGATGAACTCAGCTGTTAAGAGCAGTGCTTAGATTTACAAGATTGACATTAGATACAGTACTTGGACATTTTTAAACAAGTGTAATTCTGGTATACACATTTGTGTTGTTAGTATTAGAAAAAGATATTTAAATATAAAGGACTAAATACTGAAGAACTGTGGCAACGTCTCCAGGATGGTTAAAAAATCCTACCTGAAATCTATGGGCAAGTGTACCTTGGAACAGAAGCTGTTTTACCTGATATTTATTTGATTAAATCAATAAAAGTTAATTGATTCATTAAATCTGGAATTGTTTTTGAAAGCATCTTTATTTTACAGCATTGTCTAAAACTTTGAACAGTACTGTAGCTTTCCAGGTAGGTTTTTTGAAGCATCTTGGAGACGTTGCCACAGTTCTTCTGGATTGAGTCTGTCTCAGTTTGTTCTGTTACTTCATGTCATCCCAGACAGACTGATGATCAGATCAGATCAGATCTCTGTGTGGAGCACTGGCTGTTGTCAGACTCCTTGTGCAGACAATAATCTCACAGCATTATTACAATTAATGACAAAAATAATGTTTGGAAATGTAAACTGATATTTCCAACTGACACACTTCCATAAAAGATAGAAATAACTGACTTAAAACCATTTTTGGTTGGTGAAAATACTAGTGGCCTAAGAGTACTGTATATATACACATAAGTGTTTGCATGGCCTTTCATGTCAATGCGATTTAGGTTTGAACCATACACACAAAAATATACTGGAATAATATGACGCCCACTGGAGCATCCATGGAAAAGCTGTTCGTTTTAGAGAGACTGAGAAATAGTTACAGAGCTGTCATGACTCTAGAAGGAAAGCAAGATCGTTTGTTGGAAAAACGACACACGGAAAGTTTCAAAATTCCAGAGACTTTTCACTGGATTAGACTCTTTCCATGCCAGCATGCTTCTGTTAACATTACCGAAGTATCCGTTTCATTGCGGTAGATTTTCAGTGTGGCTTCTCAGGGATTATTGTTGAAATTATGGGTTGTAAGGAACCAGTTACAAGTCTGTAAAAACATTTATAAGAACAATTTGTTTTTGTTTTGTCTATTTTTTTATTGGTTTGGTGAACTGGAGCACATGCCCCTCTAGCACGTCCTGATTTTGCTGAGTTAGGCGTGTTCCTGGGTCAATATATTTTGTTGACCCTTGAACAACATTTTATTCCAAAATTTTAGTTTTGACCATATCTCTACAACTAAACCTAACCCTACCCATGAGTATTGCCTAAATTCTGAGGAAATGATAGATGACTGACACTTATGTACAAGCACCAAACACTGATTGTAAGCCTGAACTTCACAAAAACCATAAACTGGTTCTTCAAATCTGATTGGCAATGTTGTTCCAGGGCCAACAAAGATGTTGACCCAGGGACACGCGGAACTCAGCAAAATCAGGTTCTGCACTACGCTACTCTACTACTTATCTTTCTCAGTTTTGAGTTAATTTTTTGCTTGTTTCAGGAAAGACGAAAGAAATTTGAAAAGGAGAGTGAGAAGTATTACTCTCAGATGGACAAACATGTCACTCTGTCCTCAAAGAAAAAAGAGACGCAGCTACAAGAGGTACATTTATAAATAAAGTAAATTATTATGGGGAAAAAAACCTCATGATCTGTATTTTTCTGTATTAATGTGTGTTTACAGGCCGACGAACAGTTGGATAAGGAGCGCCAGGCATTTTATGAGTCGTCTGTTGAATATGTGTACCAGATCCAGCAGGTTCAGGACAGGAAGAAGTTTGATGTTGTGGAGCCTGTACGTGAGGATTTCCTTTTCCCCCAGCAGCTACACACTTTCCTGTTTTTATATGTTCTATGTAGTAACAGATAGTTTATTGTGTGTACAAGCAGGCATCTACAGGTGCACGGATAAAAACGAGACTGTAATATATACTGATTGTGTTCTTGCTGAAACAAACAAGTCGAATGGATTGACATGTTATGCTTAGAAGGGTGTGTCTTTGTGTGTGATTGACAGGTTTTAGCATTTCTGCAGAGCATCCTAACACTGAATAATCTCACTGTGGAGATGACGCAGGACTTCCTTCCATATAAACAGGAGCTGCAGCTCAGTCTACAGAACGTGAGAGCTTCACCAATCAATAATGACCTTCTCCTTAACCTTCCTTCCATATAGTGATACGATCAGATCGGCAGAATATGTGTAATCCAATATGCTGCTCTGTGGGGTTGTTCTTTCTTTGGTGGTTTAGCAGATGCTTTGTCTTTCAGTAAAGGTATAGCAAGATTGGATTTATTGTGATGTCATGAACATACAAGTTTAATAAATAAAGAAAACAAACAGTGTTCCGCCATTAAATATTAATATGGTTCAATCATTAATTAAAGCAGATTTATGAAGTTATTATTTTACATATTTGACATTTAAATTTAGTTTAAGCTGCATTTATTTGATCAAAAATACTGACAATTTTTAATATAGTTTAAAGTAAAATAAAAAATTTCCAAGTTGAATATATTAATATTAATTAGAAAATATTATATAAATTTATTCCTGAGATGGCAAAGCTGAATTGCTCATTTGTTGCTCAAAAAGCCTCTTTGCTAATGTTTAATGTGTTTTTAACATTAAATAACAGACCTGATAACAGAGCCTTGAAATAGAAATGCTGGTATCAACGTATGCCAATTTTGATTAATAGATTATTCATTTCAGTTTGTTTGTTTGTTTGATTGTGTGCTGGTGTTGTTGTTGTAGACCCGTAACAACTTTGAGAGCACCAGAGAGGAGATGGAAGAGCTGATGAAGAGGATGAAGGGGTCAGCAAAGCTCTGTATTAGACACGGCCAGCAGGCGACTATGGAGGGATACATTTATGTGCAGGAAAAATGTGAGTGCTCTTTAGTTCAACTCATCTCTCAGTGTCCATAAATGTGTAGGAAAAACATTCACACTCATAATAAAAGCTTAGTATGTAAGTATTTACATGAACTCTTGAGTTAAAAAAAACCTTTTCAGGACTAAGTAGGCAGAACTACTTTTTTTTAGATGGATGGAAGTTGCAAAACATTAACACAAGTCTTGTTGGTCTTGCACATGTAGTCACATCACATTTTTTTAACGTTTCTTCTTGGTATCTTTTCCTGAGTATCGTCCATGAAATAAAACACAATAAAAAACTGACACAAATACGTTTTGCGGGTTATTCGATCATACTAGTTTTATGCTAGTACTTTCGTGAGGGCTATTTTTTGATAGTGAATTACTATAAAGGCTTTTTCATCCATTTTTATAAAATATGGGACAAGTCAAAATGATAGTGTGTGGTAATCACCAGCCTGACACTGATGAACTCCACTGACCTTCAGTTAATAATAACTCTAAAGATTCCTTTAAAAATCCAACCGCTACGAAGTATTTCTTTGTAAAAGACAGAACATCTAGTAACTGTAAAGGTCGGTGTCATACACACGGCACAAATCTTAATATGAGTTATGATAGTTAATAAAAGACTTTATAAGACAGGTAACTGATTGGGCATTGTATATTGACTGTTATAAGATGCTGAACTGTGTAATTGATTGTTGTTGGCACTGGATTTCTGGTAGCAGTGTTAGATTCATGTCTCTTTGGTAGAACTCTGTGATCCTCATCTTCTTACATAATAAAAAACGCAAATCAATATTTTATGACCATTCATTTGGCAGGTAACATTAAAAAGTGGGATAATTTACAGTTAACTGGTCTTTGTTGCAGAATAAACCTCAGAAAATGGGTCATACTATACCCTTCTATTTTACGTCTGGGCCAGGATTCAGTTTTGCATTATTGACCGGCTGACCATACAAAACTGTGCATTGAATCATACCATATATATCATTTTTTAACTTTAAATCTTTCTGTCTCTAGGGGCTCTTGGCGTAACCTGGGTGAAGTATTACTGTAAATACTTCAAAGACAGCAAGTTATTCATCATGGTCCCAATGGAACAAAAGACAGGAACCAAACAGGTGCAGAACTATTACAGATAAGATCATTATTTTGTGCAGTATCTGACATTTTCTCTTTGATTTGTCCCTTTGTCTCTCTTAGACCACATCCCAGCTCACATTAAAGTCCTGTGTACGCCGTAAAACAGACACAACTGATAAACGCTTCTGTTTTGACATTGAAACAAATGAAAGGTGAGGTTCCCTTCATATGAACTCATTCTCAAATCTGTTTGTTCATTTTGCAAAGTGCACCTGTGTTGAATGTTTTAGAAGGACCAGAGGAGGCTCAGCGAACTGGAAAGATCACACACAGACTTTTTAACAGCAGACTGTTTTTTTTCAACACTATTTCCATAAAAACACATTTTCTGGTTGACCTATGGAGTTGTTGTCCAATTTGTGGGCATTTGTATGATACTGGAGAATTTTTACCCAAGCTTTATTTATTACTTTGCAGTGTGTGTAAGATATTTTGTGTTTCAATAGGTGCAGCCCTGTCCTGCTCCAGGCTATTTCCGAGGTCAACAGGAAGCAGTGGATGGAGGCCATGGATGGCAAAGAACCAGTGTGTTTGACGTTATCACTCCTTACTCCATTAGGAGCTGCTCTGTGTATGATCATGTTTCTCATCCTTTGTGGTTTCCGTTTCAGATTTATCACTCTCCAATTCAAAAGCAGGCAGAGAGTAAGTATAACTTTATTTCCTCAGAGCACCAGCGAATTGGTACAGATGCTTATTTGTATCAGAAAACCAGTAATATAAGTCTTCTGGTTAACTGTAATAATCAGTTTGACTGCCCCAGTTCTTCATTTACACAATCTCCAAAAATCCACCCCAGTCAGAAAACTCAAATGTTTCACAAGAAAATAGGATGGAATGCTCCACGGGCAATTTTGTTTAGCCTTTTACAGCACACAGGAATGTCACGTACTGTACTGAGTTTAAGAGACTTAAAGTCAAAATAAAAATACTACTAATAATAATTTTATTTGGCAAAAATTGACTTTAAGGCATTTAGTGTTGCAAAACATCTATTGAAGTAAATGCTGTTGCTTTGAACTTTGATATCCTCAAAAATCAATTGTCACAAAAATTTTATTCGGCACAGCTGTTTTATCACCGATAATAATACATTTCTTGAGCATCAAATCATCCTATTTGAATAATTTCTGAAGGATCATGTGACACTGAAGACTGGAATCGCTGGAAATTCAGTTGTTTTTTATCAAATAAATGCAGCTTGGGTTAGTAAAGACTTTTTAAAACAATAAATATCTTGCTGACACCAGAGTTTTCAATGGTTGTGCAGGTGTGATCATCAGTGATGTCTGTTAGCCATAAAGGGAAAAGTTGCAGTACATAAGAATCTCTAAAAATAGGTGGAAACGATGCTGTTTTATAGATTCTCATACTTGCAAGCAGTGCAACACCATGTATAATTATGCCATAAATAGTGTGCACTAACCTACTGAGAAATGCAAACAGGAATGATGAACTGTGTTTATTATATGTAATATGATTTTTTTTGTCTTTTTTTTCTCAGTGGACCTAAATGACCTCGGCTTCAAGTTTGTCAGAAGATGCATCAATTTTGTGGAAACAAAAGGTGCCAGCACACATTAGACTAGGAAAAACTTTTAGTATCTGGAATATCTTATTCATGTAATAGGTTTGTCACCTGTTCTCGAAAGACTGACTCTGCCTGCTGTTTTTTTTTGCACTTCATGGCCACCGTATGTTTAATTAATTAGATGGAAAGACAGCACAATGTCACAATTATTTATTGGAGTCATGTCTCAAATGCAGCCAGTAGAGGGCAGCAGCACCCCACTTGTGTACTTTAAAGAGATTTAACATTCTTTTCTAGAATATGTTAATGCATAGATTTGTTTTTCTAATTAATGATATATTATTCAAATTATATTAAATAAATTATGTGTGGAGTTATAAATTAATAGCAGACATGTATACGCTCTTCCTCACTTTGTCTCCAACATGGCAAGCCATTTGAAACCTGGCTGTAGTGTTTCCATGCCAGAGACTGTTTGACCGTAAAATCAAGAAGAGTCAGTTCATGCCCATAAATAAGCACGATTACTGTGATTAGCATTGACTACAGTGCAGATGCAACTTTTCAAAACAATACTGTATATATACAGTGAGCCATGCTTTTTTAGATAGAAGAGGCTGTCTTCTGGTAAGCCTTCGAAACATGCCATACCTGTCCCATATTTTCCTAAATGTACTGTCATGAGCTTTATAATTTGACATGGCCCGTGGAGCCTATGGTCAACTTCTTGAGTTGTCAGACATTTCTCTGAGCATTAAATAGTCTGAATCTAGGGTTAATTTGCTGGGACGTCCACTCCTGGGAGAACTTGTGTTTTGAATGTTTTCCACTCATGGATAAACTTCCTCACTGTAGAATGATGGACTTAACGTTGTTTGTAAATGATCTTTCCAGATTGCTGTCTGCAGCAATTGCTTCTGTAAGGTCATTGCTGATGATTAGTAGCAGTGGATGACTGCTATTTTGCCTTTTAATTCCTGTTAACTTTACTTTGTCACACATGGCTTTTCTTTTTTGACTTCTTTTTCTTTTTTTAAATAATGACACAGAAATATGTCATGCATTGTTGTTCATCTAAGGTTTTATTTTCAAAGTTTTAAGATCATCCAAAGACCTTTTTTCATTTTTATGATATTCTGATATGAAACTTCAATGGGGTGTGCTAACTTTTTCACATGACTGTATGTGTTTGCCAGTCTCCGAGTGTGATGTTACTCATATTAACCAGCCGTTTAAGTCCAGCCTTGTCGTCAGGCACAACATAGTGTATGTTAACAATCAGTAAACTCTGGCAAGCAGTCGTTTGGGGTTATTGCATAGCTGAGCGTGAAGCGAAAAACGGGCCAGTTTCAGTAGAGTTGTACTTTTCCACTGCGAGATACTCCCCCTTTCTTCTCCTTTCTGCCAGGTTCTCCAATTTTCTCAGTCTATAAATCATGCTTTCTGTTTCTCTTTCTTCCTTTTTTCTGTTTCTCTCTTCTTCTCTTTCTTTCTGGTAGGGCTGACTCAGGAAGGAGTCTACAGGACTGTGGGCAGCAACATTCAAGTACAGAAACTTCTGAATGCCTTCTTTGGTGAGGAAATAGCCAAATGAACAGCTGTGTGTGTGTGTGTGTGTGTGTGTGGGAGGAAGACATACAAACATACTTTCACACACATGCACTCATCGTGTTTCCAAAACTTGTAAAGCAGATTTTTACACAAACATTTACAAGCAAATATACACATGTTTTATTTCATGTTAAGAAGCTTAGCGTGTTTTATGTGGACGATATGTGGACAAATTTAATGGCTCTAAGTCCAACTTATCGTGGTGTGTTTAATATCTGCAGTGAGCTTTGTTAACTTTCAGAGTTTTTTTTTTTTTTTTAACACTGAGGAAACCAAAGCACAGATATACGTCCATGAGAGCGTCCTTGAGCTGTTACAAAATCCCTGACACATACTCGACAACAATAACAACCGTCTAAGGAAGGCCATTTATCTCTCTTTTTCTCTCTCTCTCTCTCTCTCTCTCTCTCTCTCTGTCTTTATCTGTCCTCCCCTCTCTGTAGACCCAAAGTGTCCAGCTGATGTAGATTTCAGTTCCAATGACATGGACATTAAAACCATCACTAGTGCTTTGAAATTCTATCTGCGGTGAGTTAAGCACACAGGATTTTATGATGTTCACAAATACCTCTTTTTGAGTCTTTACTGTACATTTACATATGTTTTTACAGGAGCCTGAGTGAACCGCTGATGACTTACAGTTTGCATGGAGAACTGATCTTAGCAGCAAGTATGACAAGCAAACACATACAGCCAGACCAACAAACAAAGATGGTCTATCCGCACACACAGATGGACACACTCTTATTTTGTGTATATATGTGTGTTTTCCATCTGTTATGTGGGTCAGTCTAGTTCAGTGTGAGAGTAGCTCTGAAAAGAGGAGAAAAGCCCAAGTCCAAGTGCACTGTTTGCTCTTTCAGTACTATACCTCAGTCGTTTTCAAACATGGGTATGTATACTAAAATGGGTAACTGAGCATGATTTTGCTTTGTTAACCATATGATACAAGACTACAGGTTTAATACGTCTGAATCACAGAAATACTAAAGTTCAATAGGTTGGGTCCATAATATTTAAACAAACAAATAAAGAAATGAATACTGTCATTTAGGAAGGTTCCAGTAAACCTAACAAAACAGTAAAGTAAAGACATTTATTATGGTACAAAAGATATCTATTTAAATAACTGCTGACATTTCTATACATCAAAGCATCTTGGGAAAAAAATATTCACAGTTTCTACAATTATAATTGTACAAATATAACAGTAGAACAACTGTTTTAAACATTGGTAATAATAAGAAATGTTGCTTGAGCACCAAATCAGCGTGATTTAAGATTATGATAATGATTAAGTTTCATGTGACACTGCCAGCACAGGAAAAAATCACATTTTAAAAAAGATTGTAAATTAAATAAAACCTGCAATTTTAAATTGTTACACTACTTTACAGTATTATGATATTTAAATATTTTTTGATCCAGTAAATGCATATTTTATGAACATAGGGGAACCTTTCAAAATACAGACCCAAAAGATGTTTTTTTCACCCAAAGTGCCATTAGTTCATTTTAATAACATTACTGATGATGCTAAATTGTATTCAGTGTGATATTAGATAAAAGGAACTAGGTCTGAATTGACATCAAACTGTTAACTTTTGTACAATCTCAGTTGCTAGTATTTTGCATCATTTCTAAATTGATAACAAAAAGTAAAAAAAAAAAATGACCAGCTTCATGAAGAGACAAAAAATCCTCATCTATAGTTTAAAAATGATAATTATCGTTTGGTATTGTAATTATCCATTAAAACTATATAAAGTACACATATTTTGAAATCTACCCTGTGTAAATGTATTTTGGTATAAACATTCTGCTACATGTGCTGTTACAGGACAGTCTGGACAACTTTTGAAACTTTCCTTATATTATTTTGTAGTTATGTATTACACACACACAAATAAATGCAATTGTGAATTATGATCCGAAGCGAGACATTGCAGTATTAACAAATACCCTATCATTTCTATTGTATAAAAAATAAATTGATGCATGAAATCAGCCAGAGTAAACTGCACTTCGTGTTTGCGTTCAGACTTAAGTTCTGTGTAGTCCTAAACCCCTGTCACAGATCCTGAGTGCCTGATAAGTGCCTGTGCTCACGCTGCTGTAGTCAACCATGCAATTGACCGACAGACTGACATTTACATGGGCGAAAAATCCTTCATTAAAAGAGAAATAACCTCTTTTAGTGGTCTTGTGCTGAAAGATTAATCTTTTCTAATGTTTAACGCATCATATCATCAACCAAATTGACCTCTACACTCTCTGTACTGTACTGGTTTTGTTTTTTGTTTAACATTAATATATTTTATGTTAACATATTTATTTATTTTATAAAATTATGGCATATGAATATGATAAAATCCAAAATTGTGGCATATGAATATGATGAAAATCCAAAATTGTTTAATAAATGGATGCATTTAATTACTAACAATATTCAGAATAATCTATTCTGTGAGTTTGGGTCCAGCTTTGAGCATTTTCAACAAATTGTGGAAAGTGCTGAATTGTAATCCACCCCATAATAAGATTAGAAGCCATTAAAGCGGCTTTGATTATTATAGCTTGTCTGCGTGCTTGCGCTCAGATTACACACAATTAAACAAACACAGCAGAGGAAAGGGCCACACCTGCTGAGGGATTAACGGCTCGCTTTAATGCGCTTTAAACACTTGACCAAAGTGACCTCCGAACCTGTCTTCTGTTTCTTAAACTTCTTCGTTTTAAAGACATCAGAGGGGTTTTACGAGTCTTCCATTGATGCTGCAGCATCTCTTAAAAACCCTGTGCAGAGTTCACAAGTGCGAGAATTTGCTTCACTCTCTATAAATTACGGTTCACCACAGGCTGTATTTTTAGAGAAAGCTGTGTTTATCCCTCATTTCACAATAAATGTGTCTGTACTGATCCTTTTAGGATTTTACAAGTTATCTTTGGACAAGTTGAAAGACGTTCGGCAAACTACTGTGAGATGTCTGCAGCAATAATAAAAAAAAAACAAACACTTCTGGAAACCGCAACTTGCTAACAATCAAACAGCTCTATTAGCTTTCAACAGCTCTATTAGTTGTAGCGTAGACGGAGAAGTGCACCGGCATGTACTGTCTGCTTCTTTCTGTCTGCATACTTTAATGTCTTTTACTCTGGTAGCATGTAATGTGGGTCGTGGCAGTAAAATGTTGCATGAAATACTCTTTCCATGGGTGCAACTTAACACAGACTGTGGCACAACACTTATCCATAGATCAAAATGAGATCACAAATAGATCAAAGTGTGGATAATGTAGATGTATAGTGTGTGTATGTTTGTTTGTGACTTTGCCTGCCTTTTTCCCCAGAGTCTGAGAATCTGGACTATCGGTTAGGGGCGGTTCACTTGCTTGTTTACAAACTCCCAGAGCGGAACAGAGAGATGCTGGAACTGCTAATCAAACACCTGGCCAGGTAGCACATATACACAGACGCAAGTATGCGTGAACACAGACACACACACACAGACTGTTTTTTCTAACCGTTACTCAGCTTGATTTGGTGTACCTTTATAATTATATATTTGAGTCATGTTTTGATTTCTGTGACAGGTTGTGTGCTTGCGTTCTAATAAACCTGACAATAAATCACCTGATCTATAGCTCCACGTCTCAGATTGTGTTTGTGTAAAATGTCTTGTGTAAAGCGCATAGTATATTCACAAAAGTGTCTTGAATTTACTAATCAAGCTTGTATATACCAATTAGAAATTAAAGGAAGGATTATATTAATAATAAATGTATTTATTCAGTTTATAATACAAATACGCAGTAACATTGTGAAGAAATGTGCTGCTTAATATTTTAGTGAAATAGAAAGATCAGCGTTTATTTGAAATGACATTGCCTTTAGTGCAACTTTTAATCATTTCAATGCATCCTTGCATTAATAAAATAAAAAATGATTAGTTTGTTTTATATATAGTTATACAAGTATTTTACTATGTGCCAGAAAATATATTATATATGAGTATATTCATGAAGTGTATGAACTCTATCCAATCCATTTCAGTCAGCTTGACAACAGTACCTTGGTAATAAGTTTAAATCAGCAGAATTCAGCACAAGTACCTTCAATTTATCACAGTAAACCAAACTGTGAAGTCTGAAAGGCATAGACACATTTATATGATTAACGAACGTGCAGTCCAGTGACAACATGTCACTGGTTTAATAAAGAAAGTCTCTCCAAAGCTCTCTCACCCTGGTCCTGGGCTTGGGGGCTGATTATAATTAGTCCTGCATTATAATAAGTAGCAGACACTGTATGCACCATTTAGCAAATGTATCCAGTGCTAAGTTTTACGGTCCAGACTTCACAACAAATGTTTTTGTTGTTGTTTTTAGTGTTTGCAGCCATAGCAGTGAAAATCTGATGACCGTGTCAAATATGGGTGTAATATTTGGCCCCACTCTCATGAGAGCAGAGGAGGAAACTGTAGCGGCCATGCTGGATATTAAGTTCCAGAACATTGTCATGGAGATCCTCATTGAGGACTACAGCAAGGTCAGACAAGTCCTTTCCAAGTGATTAGGGGGACAGTTTATCTCTGTATACAGGTCTCGACTGAGAACTATGCTCTAAGTTATTTTAAAAATCTAAACTGCTGTGTCATTTATGAGAGAATAATTACAGCAATATTTTTTTAATACTGTAGTGTAGATTGAAGTTATAGATTTTTTACAACTACTGCCATTTGCGTTGTTTGCAGATCTTTAAGGGTCCTCCTGAGGAAACCGTACCACCTCCTATCCCGCCTCCAAGGGTGACACCAAGAAAAAGGCAGCCAATCACGATCTCAAAACGCCCACCCCGACTCTACCCCGGCCTCCAGCCTCCACATTTTGAGCGTAAATAGCCTTCAGCATGATATCCAGCACCATCATCGTCATCATCATCATCATCATCATCTCATCAAAATATAATGCTTTTTTTTTGCCTTATCAGTGAATTATTCTGTATGTGAATTATATCTAATTTTTTTAGCATGGATTAATTTTTTTATTACACTTTTCTAAACTTAAATTTTTGTTAAAGTTTTTTTTATTATATATTTTTTTACAAAGATCTATACAGCTCAGATAACACATTTACGATTTTTCTGCTTTCAGTTCTTTGCGCGTTCCTCTTATGCAAAGCCTCTTTTTGTGCTTCAAGCTTAAAAACAATACACACACCTAAACATTAAAGTTGTTAGAAGCAGCACACACATAACTCCTGATCAGGTTTCATATGTTCTGGAAGGGACCTCGAACTGGATCTGTTTCTCTTTAAGTGATTTTTTTCTAAAGAGAGAAAATACAACCAAACCTTCCTAAAACACACACACACACGCACACACTCCTCGTGTACCAGTTTAGAAACCCCTCCGTGCACATTGTATGATTAAATCTGCAGGATCTCGAGGTGTGTGTATGCGAATGTGTGTATGCCCTGATAAATGTTCGTTCTCTGACATGTTGTCCTCCCCTCATTGTGAACTGTGTTATGCAGTGTTTAACAACAGTCAAGCTAATAGTACACTCAGTAGAGCATGAAAACTAAACGACTACCTGCCCTTGTGGAGCATGCGTCTTTCTGTGTGTGTGTGTGTGTGTGTTTGTGCATCAGCGCCTATGGGTCTGCAAGTGTGTGCCTACTTGTGTTTTTTTAATGCGTGCGTACGAGTGTTGGTATGCCGTTGTGTGTGTCCTGTGCGCACTACTCAGTGTGTCTGAGAGCTTATGCCTGCATGTGTTTACGGCTTTCTCTCAGTCTGTTTTCAATTGGCTCTTGGACCTTTTTCCTAATAAGCGATTTTCATTATTAACATCTGAGCCTTTCTTCTCCATCTTGATCAAAAACGAATGAGCACATTAATCTATTAATATGACTCTCTGGTTCATTTGAATATTCATGAAATTTGGCTTATTAAAGCATGCTGGATCTTTGCTTGTTCAGATCGGTGGAATAAAATTGTTTTCCTCTCTTATATTTTGCAATCTAATCATTTATCTGTATCGATCATAACGGCTTGTTTCCTATTTGTTGAATTCGTTGGTGGCGCGATTTGTGTGTCTGTGTGTGTGTGTGTGTGTGTGAATATCAAGCCACCTGTTGAGTTTGAGTGAATCTTGGATTGTGCATAAATTTGGCCCTCTGTGTTTTTGTTAAGAATACAGAGACAGTCAAGGAGTATTAAGAGCAACTGCGTGTTTGTGTGGGAACCCCTGCCAAAATGTGGATGTGTTTGTGATGCATGTTCATGCAAATGTGTCCGTGTCCAGTTTGGCTAGCTCGAGCACAGCTGGTTGTTTTGACTGATGCTGTTAATACACACACACACACACACACACAGCTGTGTATTAATCTCATGTCCTTGGTTCTCACATGACCATAGCAATCTTTCTTATACGAGACCTATTCACACACTAAACTGTAGTTGTCACACCAGACTGTAAATCACTATGTGTTTCATTTATACCTCATTTCATATCACTTTTTTCTCAGGTTCACATTTTTCTCAGTTAAACAGGTCTATAAAAGCATAAAAACATCCCCGTTGTGTGAAAAGAAACATAAGAGTCTATAATCTAAAAGCAGTTAGCTCTTACCATTTCAAGGTTATAATGAATCCCACAGCATAAAATGTCATTTCTAAAAAGATAATGAAAGTCAGGTAAAAAGTGTCAGGTTTTATGAAGGGTAGACTTTGACCGTGTAGCTTGAGCTGATAACAATCAGCACGTCTGGGTTAAGCAGTACGTGGCTTCTTTAGACGCTTTTCTTTTCGTTTAAAGCTTCCATTTTGTTCTGGTTGTGTTGAAGCTATTGGAATGAAATGACTCACTTTGGATAATTTAATTTCGACTAGTTCTGTCTTTATTGGCTTGTATTTCTCGTATTGTGGAAATACAAGAGGACAGGGCATCTGTCGAGCTGTTCCCTTTATTTATTTATAGGAACTATCACATCCTCCCTTTTAAAGACAAAACTACAGGAACAGGAAATTTAAAATTTTAACGACACCCCTGATACAATCTCCCCTCTGGGGAATGCTCAGGGCTAAAGTGTTGCAATTGTGCTTCTGACCAGCTAGAGCTTTAGTAGTATTTAATCTGAACTGCCTGCATCAGTGCATTCACTGACTCTTTGCTTTGCAGGGCGAGAGCAGAATGGCGCAACCCACAATGACGGTGAATCTGAGGGAGACACCGGCCTCATCAGCCCGGTTCCCCATCAAAGAACAAAACTGGCACCTCCTTCCATCTCTCCTCCATCGATCCCGCTCTCTTCTCCGACATCTCGGAAGTCTGTTCAACCCAGACCTGCTCTCCGGCCCTTGGATTCGGACGTCAGCAGGGTTGAAGTTAGGATACAGGATGGCCAGAGGTCAGACCCCACAGTGGCAACCAATGGGGAATCAGGAGCAACAGTGAACCGTGTTCAGTCTTTCCAAGGGAAGAGGCCACCACACAGAGGAACAGCTGGTAAACAAGCAGCACACATGCATTACATTGCAATTGATTTTGATAGGGGCCCTAAAGTCTGACTCGACTGTCCCAATACCAAAAACAATTACAATTTTTTCTTTATTTATTTTGTTTAAAGAAATAACCTCATATTTGGCCAAAAATCCCTTGACCAGTGAGTCACTTGGTTCATTAACATTCAGCCAAAACTGGAAATGATGTCATAGAGAGGACCCCTGCAGACCTCCATGAGTGTGTCAATGCCAGTTCAAATATATGATGTTGATATAAAAAGACTAGATTATTTAAGATTGTAAAATGTTATGTAATGCGTTGTTTAAAATAATAAATAGAAAAATACCTTGATAAATGTACAGTATGTTAAATGTTTTGGTAGAGCTTGTTAACATGTACACTCTCTAAATGTAAACGTTTCTTTAAAAGACAAGAAAATTGTCATGTTAATTAAAAGATTTTTTGGAAACCCTTTATTACACGGTTACACCTATTAGTTGCTTATTAGCATGCATATTACTAGAATATTAGCTATTTAATAATGCTAATTAAGCACATATTAATGTCTTATTCTGCATGACCTTTTTCTGCATCCCTAATCCTACCAATACTTAAACTTAACAACCCCCTTACCAACTACTAATAAGCAGCAAATTAAGAATTTATTAAGTCCTATTTAATAGTTAACAAATGTAACTGTATTCTAAAGTGTTACAGATTTTCCTTTCTATGTCATGGACAATCTTGTAGGTCATTGCCCCTAAATGACCAGTTCCTGTGATGTAAAAATAGCATGGCATTTGGGTAACACTTTTAAATAAGGAACACTTATTGGCTACTAACTATGACCTTTCCCTTAATAAATTCCCAATTTGCTGCTTATTAATAGGTACTGTAGTCTTTAAGTTTATTTGCTGGGTAGAATAAGTTAATGTAGAATAATATGTGCTTAATTAGCACTAACAAATGGCTAATATTCTCAGAATATGCATGCTAATAGGCAACTAGCAAAAAGACCGTATCACCGGCATTTAAAGTATCAGTGATGAGAACTGGCAGACCCATGTGACATAAAGTGCAATAAACTTGATGCAGTGAGTCAGTCGGTTAAAGTCTTAACAGGTGTGTGTATGTGTGTGTAACAGGAGAGGCTCAGGGGCTGAAAGGACGATCTTTCTCAGAGAAGAGTTCCATCTGCCGGCCACCCACTCGACCACCAGATCCACCCTCTCGTCTCCTCAATAAAGCCTCTAATGAAGACACTCCAGCATCGTAGTGAGTACACATCACTCACCATAAACCCTACTCTACTGCGAAGATTTTACTGCTGCTGATTTACGCTTGAATATTTCTCTGTGGATGTATTTTTCTGAAGTTTTCGTAATATGGCTTTTCTTTACTTGTCGTTCTTGTATTATATATGGCTAGAAAGCTGAGAGATGTTGCCTAGCACACAGGGAGTGGCCCCGTACAGCAGTGACAGGATATATTTGGGTGAAGGATATATCAGCTTTGCATGCAGCTCAGGTGTGATTTTGGCTCATTCGTCCAGGCAGATTTGCTCCAGATTTTTCCGGTTACTTGCTCGACACCTGTCCACTGCAATTTTCAAGTAGCGCCACAGATTCTCGTTTGGACTGAGTTCAGGACTTTGATTGGGCCATTGTGAGATAGGTTTTTGTTCTGGTGCCACTGTGATGTTCATTTATACTTGTGTCTGGAAATGTTGACCTTCTGAAGAAACTTTTTCACAAGCTTTATATTTGTTTTTCTTTGTCTTTTTTTTGCAGACTACAATATGTTCTTTTGCAGTAGGCCTGCCAACTGTTCAGTACCAAAACCGTTATCTATCAGTCATCCTATTTTTAGAATATTTAATAATAATTGAATTTATTTTAGCTTACATTTTCCAACCTTTACTGCTTACCTTGAGTTTGAAAGCACATTTAATAACACTGTCAATGTAATTCAATGTTTAAAATTAATATCCATTTTTCATACTGTACATGAAAATGTTTTGATGCCTAAATTAACTTATTCAGTTTAAAATTACTGATTTCATTTTTAGATGATTTCAGTGTTTAGACAAAAAAAGCAGAATTGAAATTTTCAATAACAATTTTTAACAAAACAATCCTACAATAATTATCTGAAATGCAACCACAACATTGGATATCCGCTATTGTTGCTGAGCAGCTATACTAAGACCGAAAGAACAAAAATGCATAAAAGTCCATTGTGACAGCAGCTCTCAGGTTGAACAGGGTGTACAAGAACTATGAACTAGAAAGTCTTTGTCTCCAAACTGACTTAGTTTTGACTTAGCTTTCCTGCCGGCAGAAAGAGTAACTCAGACCTCTTTCAGTTGAGCCAAAAGTCAACTGAGTGAAAAGGAAGCCAGTTCTTATGGCATTCAAATTATACCTGAACTTAGGGTGGATTCAGATCGTTAGTCCTCAGAGGGTCTCTGTATATTTTGCATTGATGCACTTATTTTTAGGAACTCAGATATGAATTTAATACATAAACATTTCTATTAAATATAGTAATTGTAACTAGTAATGTTTTAACTAGGGATGTAATGGTATCAAAATTTCACGGTACGGTAATACCTCGGTATAAATGGCATGGTACGGTATTTATTGAATAATTTACATAAAAAACAAAACTAATTAAGAGGCTCAAAAAAAGTGCCAGAAGTGTTTAATAAACAGTTTACATGAACACTGAACATATCAATAGCACACACATTAGCCATCTAGCTGTAAACTTTGAAACAGGAACTTCAATTTTAATAACAAAAATTGATTAAATCTGATTTAATACCCGCTTTAGATTGCTAGATGACGTCATATGTCAATTTGCATATTCATTACATCAGTGTATCATATTATCTTGCTTCTCTGT
>JAUCNO010001398.1:2220401-2262189 GCA_032353835.1 Enteromius viviparus | reverse complement strand
CCAAAAACAAACATCACATGACATGAAACGTAACCAAAATACAGAAAACAAGGAACAGACAAACCATGGATGTTACATTACCCCCCCCTTCAAAATAGGCGCAACTGCGCCGTACAAAAAAGAAAAAAACAAAAACATCCAAAGGGATGGGAGGGTGGGCGTCCTGGAGGCAGCATGGGGAAACACAGTCATGGGTTGCCTCCAGGACGGATCAGGAGCCGGCGGAGGCCGGCGTGGCTTGGGAGCCTCAGGAGGCCGGTCTGGAGCCGGCGGAGGCCGGCGTGGCTTGGGAGCCACTGGAGGCGGATCTGGATCTGGCAGAGGCTTTGTAGGTTCGGGAGCCTCTGGAGGCGGATCAACAGGGGTCCAGTTCCAGACATAAAGCCCACCCACCCGTTCCCTGATGATGTCTATATAGCCCCCCCCCCCCCCCCCGAAGGAGCAGGAACGGGTAGGTGAGAGAGTTCAGGAGGCGCGGCTGGCGCTCGGGAGGCGCTGCAGGCGCTGGAGGGCGCTCGGGAGGCGCTGGATGCGGCTCTGGCTGCGATGCAGGCGCTGGATGCGGCTCTGGCTGCGATGCAGGCGCTGGATGCGGCTCTGGAAGTGCCAGCTCAAGCACTGGGGACTGCCATAAGTCCAGCACATGGCAGACTGCAGACATGAGTGCTGGCTGGAGTATAGGGAGCGCCTGCTCCGGCACTGGGGATTGCCAAAGGTCCAGTACAGGGCAGACAGCAGGCGTAGGTGCACGCTGTCGCGGGGCAGGCGTGGGTGCTGGGTGGCGCTCTGGAAGCGTGGTTGCTCGCTGACGCTCTGAAAGCATGGGTGCTCGCTGACGTTCTGGAAGCTCAGGTGCTCGCTGGCGTTCTGGTAGTTTGGGAACTCGCTGACGCCCTGGAAGCATGGATGCTCGCTCACGTTCAGGAAGCGCGGGTGCTCGCTGGCGTTCTGGAAGCGTGGGTGCTCGCTGGCGCTTTGAAAGCGTGGGTGATCGCTGACGATCTGGAAGCGCGGGTGCTCGCTGGCGTACTGAAAGCGTGGGTGCTCGCTGGCACTCTGGAAGCGTGGGTGCTCGCTGACGTTGTGATAGCTCGGGTGCAGGCGAAGAATTCTCCTCGGCCGCCATCAAAAAGGCCAGCTTAAAAATCTCCTGGAACTTTTTCGCCTGCTCCTGAGAGGCGAACGGAGGTGGAGATGAGCTAGTCGGCCTCCGGCGAATCGCCAAGCGGGAACCTGGCAGCTTGGGAACCGTTTCCCAAATCCGCTCACCAGGCGTGGGGTATGGAGGCAACCCGCGAACCAGACGATCAAAAACATAATCGCCCCACGTCATGTTGTTGCTGTTATTTGGCGTGTCAATCTGTAACGTGGTGTCCAGGGAGAAAGAGGACGCAGGGAGCAAAACGTAAAATATAAAATAAAGACTTTAATAATGAAAACAAAACGTGGAGCAGTATCCAATAACGAAGTAACATTGACACACATAACATAATTGTTGACACGCGAGGATGAACTGAAAAGACATGGCTTTTAAACACTGGGGCTAAATGACGAGACAAGACACACCTGACAGAAATAACTAATTAACAAAACTAGGTCAACACACACACACAGGGAGAGACGGAGCACATGGGAAACTAAACAAAACATAACATGACAAGAAACAGAACTAAGAACAGAGAAAAATACATGGAACAAGGAACAAAACAAACTAAGGGTGTTACATATTTTAGTTTTATTCTGTAAAGATAAAGACTTATTAATGTTTAATGTTCAATTAACTTTGAACAACCTGTTGTCAGTAAATAACATAAATTTAAATCTACAGCAAAGTTACTAGCGAACAGCTGCCAGTAATACTGTAATTTCTACAGCAAATTTTTTACAGTGTACCATGAATGCTCTCATGAAATACCTTTTCTTTAGCTTGCTGTACTCATGGAAAATACATATACATTAATACAATATACATTTTGTAAAGTGTCACCTCAACTCAACAGGCTGCATGATTTGATGTCATGTCAAGTTAGGGTCAAGAGTCCGTTCTAACTTAATTATGAATTTGAGTTAACACTTTAGAATAGGTAACACTTGTTAACTACATTAACTTTTCCTTCAATAAATTCTTAATTTACTGCTTAAAAAAGTCAGTATTGGGTAGGATTAGGGATGTACTGTAGGATAAATTCATGTAGAATAAGGCATTAACGTGCTTAATTATAATGGCTAATATTCTAATATGCATAAGCAACTTATAGGTTGTAGGTAAGTTTCTTGCAAACATGGAGCTTTTCACTTCTCGAGATGTTCACTAATGGACAGGAGTGGTGTGGATAACTTGATTACTATTGTGTGTTGTTTTTATCAGCTGTTTGGGCTCTCATTTTGAGAGCACCCATTCACTGCAGAGCGTCCACTGATGGGTGAGCAAGCATTTCTCTAAATCCGATGAAGAAACAAACTAATCTACATGAATGACTTTTTCAGAAAATATTTATTTTTGTCTGAACCATTCCTTTAAACTAAAACTAAAGTCACAAAGTGCTTTTTTTAAAGTGTACTTAAGTTTCATAGCCATTAAAGTGTATTGTCTTCAACTCTGCTTAAGTGGTCTGTACTTAATATTATACACATCTCAAGTATGCTTTGAAGTTTACAAGCATTTGAAGAACACTACCCTACACACTGATCTCAATTAAGTGCAATTATGTTTTTCTCAAAGGTAAAACTAGCATCAAAATGAAGAGTGTAAAAGGGTATATGTCATGTGAAAGAATACCTTCACTATCGCAGCACTCAAGGATGGATGGGTCCTCTCGTATCGTGGCGGTCAGCGTGTTCACATCTCCGTTTGCTGCTGCCTGGTACACCACATTCAGATCAACCTCCTCAGCAGCCTCTAATAGAGGAAAAAAGAATTCAATAACATCTGCTGGGTGTAAGATGAACATTCCCCAGACAAGGCTGATTTTAGAAGAATAAAGGCAAACATTATCTGCTTATCTAGCAGATTAATCAACAAATAATCATCATTCTTTCAAGCATGCTAATTGTTTGAAATGAAGACGTGACAATAAATCAACAGCTGGAGATTAGCAAGTGTTTTTGTATGTCTGCAAGCAAAATTGAGAATTGAAAAAGAAAAATTTTAATTTGAAAATTGAAAAAATCTAAATTTTAATATATCTTACTAACTTCATGCCAAGCAAAACTATCTACAATGCTGTTCAAAAGTTTGGGATTTTCATTGTTGTTTGAGGAAGTTCTTATACTCATCAAGGCTGCATTTATTTAATCAAAAATACAGAAAAGGTAATTTTGTGAAATATTACTTAGATTTAAAATACGTTTCTATTTTAATGTACTTTCAAATATAATTTATTCATTCATCATTAATTAAAATTAATTTATAATCATAAAGCAAAGCTTAATTTTTTAGCATCGTGACTCCAGTCTTCAGTGTCTCATGATCCTTTAGAAATCATTTGAAGAAGATCATTTCACAAGTTTGTCCTTGCCGGTAATAAAATAAGATAAGCAAAGCTTGTTTGGCGTGCTCCCAAGGGGAAATACTCAGGGTTAGGAGGACTGCCGAGCCCTAGGGTGAACCGCCCAAAGGGCTCGGGAGGGAAAGGAGGCGGACAGCCAGTTCCTAACCCTGAGGGCTCCCCTGGTGAAAGTAAGGAGGAGCTGGGGAGGAAGTGGGATACTTAGATCGAGATACGGAAAGAAGGAGATCTGATCATTTATAGGGCGAGGCTAGAGATTTGATAAGGGGAAGAGATAAGTGGAAAATTGGAGAGGCAGAGATCGGAAATTAATAACTATGCACTCCTCCCGAAATTGGTTTTATAAACTACATTATCAATGTTGAAAACAGCTGTGATATTTTTTTTCAGGATTTTTTGATTAATAAAAAGTAAAAAAAGTATAGTGTTTATTAATTTCTTCTTTTTAAAAAATTAATTAATAATTTTGTTCAGCAAAGTGATAGCAAAGACCTGTTAGGACTAAATATTGATAGTAAAGATTGCTGTTTTATTAAACTTTTTATTTACCAAAGAATCAAAGAAAAAAAAGTAGCACAGTTTGCAGAAATATATTAAACAGCACAACAGTATAAACACTGATAATAAATCAGCATATTAAAATGATTTCTGAAGGATCACGTGACACTGAGAAATGGAGTAATGATGTTGAAAATTTAACGCTGCGTCACAGAAATACATTTATTTAAAAATATATAGAAACTTGTCTTTCGAATTTAAATAATATATCAAAAAATAATAAAAAAATTCTTTGTTTTTAATCAAATAAATGCACACAATAAATAGTATGGATGGGGGGAAAAAATACAAATCTTATTGATCTCAAGCTTTTGAAAGGAAGTGAAATATTTTATTGTTCATATTAACCTTTCATTGCTCAATATTTTTACTTCATATCAACAACTAGATCCCCAAATGAATTAACTCCTAAGGAGATATGAAAACAAGTTGATGAAATTAATTTACAGATTGAGCAGCCACAGAGAAATCAGATATTCCTTTGGGCTCATGTATGTATTGTCTAGGGTGTGTAGGGTATATTACATACATCACAACACAGAAGATCTGCTGACAGAGCTGCTATCACAGACAGACCTCATCGACTACAACAGAAAACCCCAGAATTTATCATCAAACATTGTGATGGTGACCCTCGCTTTGTGGTTTACAAATCATCAGTCATGGGCACCCTACTCTTCATTCACAAACAGATGGCAGCCCTCACATCATGCAGGCAAATGATGGGCTATGGCAAAGCCCGTAGATAAGCATTGCTATGGCAACAGTGGCAGCAGCACTAACCCCTCCTTGTTATCAGTGTGTGTGTGTGTGTGTGTGTGTGTGTGTGTTGTAGTGCTTTACCTTTATGCTGCTCAAATACAGATGAAGAGTTGAACTCCATAGCAGATCGGACGCAGCCTTTAGAGGAATCTCTCTGGTGCCCACGACATGATGTCGCCTTCGCTCCTGACTGCGACTCAGAGCGCTCGCGCGGGGAACGGGGAAGGAACGGGCGAGCGGCAGACGCGAAGAGAGAGACGCGGCAGGCGTCGCGGATGCGTGAGCATCAGCTCCTGGAGGAGGAGGCAGGTGGAGGAGCTGCTCTGTGTGATTGTGCGTGATGTGATGGGAAACACACTGAGCATGCGCAGAAGCTGCACTTCACTGCCTGCTGACAGCAGAGTGTAAGGCCTGTGTTCACAACACTCTAGCAGTTATTCATTTAAGCAGTGATTCCCAACAGCGTGAACTTAAGTACGTTTGTGTGTGTGTGTGTGTGTGTGTGTGTGTGTGTGTGTGTGTGTGTGTGTGTACTACAAAAATGACTTGATAAAATGGGGAAACACTTTTTTTTTCTGTTGTATTGTTTTGTTCTTGTCTTTTCTGTGTTGTTATTTTTTAGACTATTATATGTCAAATTCTAATTTCCTCTTTTCTTCTCTTCTCTTCTCTTCATCGTTTATTACATTATTCTGTTCTATTTTGTTTTGTTCTCACCCATTCTATTCTTGTCACAATTTGTACACAATTTTATTCTATTCTATTTTATATTTACTCTCATCCTAATATTTACACTCTTCTGTTCTATTCAATTCTAATTCAATGTCCCATAATAAAAAAGTCTGTTCTATTCTATTTTGTTCTTGTCAGTTCTATTCTATTCTCTTCTATATGCTATGTCCGATCCATTTTTACACAAAAGTGTTTTATTCTATTCTATTTTATTCTGTTCTGTTCACTATGTCTGATCCATTTTTAAATGTTTTATTCTGTTTTGTTCTGTATCATTATACGTGCTATCCTAATTTCTACACTTTTGTTCTGTTCTGTTCTGTTCTATTTTATTCTATTCTATTCTGTATTTTCTATTTCCGATCCTAATATTTACATTATGTTTTCCGTTCTGTTCTATATTCTTTCATTATGTCCCATAACATTATTTTTTTTACATTCCTCTATTTTATTATTTTATTCTGATCTATTCTATTCTGTTCTATTCTATTCTATTCTATTCTATTCTATTCTATTCTATTCTGTTCTGTTCTGTTCTGTTCTGTTCTGTTCTATTGTAATTTATAAAATGTCTCATCCTCATTTTTACATTTCTGTGTTTTTCTTATCCTACTTTTGTTGATGTCTAATTCTGTTTGATTCTATAGGATGCACTGTGTTTTTCAGGGCTAAACCTGGTATGATCTTGTTAAAAAAAAATGCTTCACACATATTATCATTTCATTCATGTTTATTATGCAGGCTGTCACCATGGGAACCCTGCAGGACCTCTTGAACAGTTGCTTTGCAATGGTGAGTCCATGTCTACAAACTGATTCTTCAGATAAACTCACATATTTCACGACTTGCATGTTATAATGTTCTTTAAAAATCACTCACAAGTATAATAAATACATTTTTTGACAGGGTGCCAAATCAATTATGATTCTAATAACACTTATGGTGATGCCAAAGAATAGAATAAGATGTTTCATTTATAACAGCAGCTGCATTACACTCATGGAAGGGAGCAATCCAGAAGAGTGTGAGTGTGTGTGTGTGTGTGTGTGTGTGTGTGTGTGTGTGTGTGTGTGTGTGTGTGTGGATGACTAGAAAATATTACTGATGTTCCAGTTTAGCAGTTTTCTTTCTCTACTTGAGGCAACAGTGTGGAAAAACCCTGATCTTCAAGTTCAATAATCAAAATATTAAATCATATCATATTTTAAATAAGCTACAATAATAATTTGTACTAAGAAAAAAGTAAATGTACTTATAGAAAAGCTGTTCCCATTTGATTTATAATAAAGCCGAACAAAATATATATTTCCAATAATGAAACAAATGGGAATATTCCCCACCTCTTTCTCACAGCACTGAATCTTTGTAATGGAGGCTGAAATTAAACATTTTACGTAACGTAGGACAATCAATTTCACACAATAAAGAGCGCTAGTTTCGGGTGATCTCAGACTCATTGTTTTGGTTTGCTCTGAAACAAATAGTCTAAATGATACAGTTCTGAAAACAGATCAGATCAGGTTTTCTGCTTTCTATCAGCATTTTGTGTTCACATACTTATCTGCTGTATTGCCACTAGATGGCGCCGGTCACCCATATTACAATATGACTATGTCATGACCTGTAGATCAAACAAACCTTTCCTGACTCTTTGATGAATCTGTTGTATCTCTAACAATGCAACCATTGATAACTATGAACATGAGAACTATAGATGGATGTTTACTGAATTATACTACAATAATAGATTCTTTGTACCTTTGTTTCCTTATTTATTTATTTATTGCAAATACAGCCCACTAATTATAATTATATAATTTGTGTTTGTTTAGACTATTTACAAAAATAAATATATATTTACAAATTATGAACATTTTAATTTTAATTTATTTTCAAAGCAATATTTTTTTTTTCCCTAGAACAAGTACAAACATTAAACCACAGAACAAAACAAAGTAAACAAACAACATAAAAAGGGGAATAGAAAATGAGCTAAAAAGCAATTAGGTGGAGAGTATTGATAATGATGTTGATAATATTAAAACATTAATTTTACGCATTTTGCACAGTCATTTTCTATTATATTGCAGTTGTTCATGATAACAAGTTATCTAAGAACTGAATTTCATAAAGATTTCATACATAATGATGGCATATTATACAATAAAATGTGCTGTATAAATATTCACTCTTTTTTTTAAGTTTATGGTAATTCCCATGCTTATGTGGTTTTTATGTATTTCAGCAAATGTGAGTACCTGGACAATATTGGAGGCAGAATTTTATTTGTCTCAAATTTATAACACCACTATAAATGCACTTTTTTTCACTGAAAATGTGCAGGGGCTCCATGGACCGCCACAGTAAGCAGGCATTTTAGTATAAAGACAACTATTGTTTATTTGTACAAACTGAGGGACAGGGTAAAATGATTTCCTGTGGTAATCGACAATGTTTTAATGTCATGCTCCCTGCTTAGCCTGGATCAGCCCACTGATCTCAGCACAGTCTCCTGATTATTGGTTGAAATCACCTGCCTGCAGGTTCAGAAGCTCACTAACTTCACTAACCTCATGCTCTACTCACCTTGTTGTTTGTTTCAAGTTTCTAGATTCACAAAGTGCTATATTCAGCTGACATCACAAAGCTATGGCAAAACTCACCTGCACCGAGCACTATTGATCCTATGATCTACGGGGACTGTAAGAGACAAGAACTGTATTCCCTGCCTGTTTGACTTACCTGAGAAATGAGCTTAGTACGAGGGGTTGTCATGGTGTAAATGCTCACCAGTAATGCTTACCTGAGTTACAGACACCGTGAACTCGGAAGACCCTGTTTTAATGTGCACTGACTATTTACCTGCGATACTCACCTGCTTGCAGATCCCCAGTCCTGTTGAAGGAGAACATACTGCAAACCAACTCATGAGATAAGATCTTACCTGTAACTAAACTACGTTTGTTCATTATGTTAAAGGGGTCAAAGAGGAGATTCAGTGGAAGAGGAAACAGATCATCCACAGCCTGAGTATAACCTGCTAACTTCGTGCACACAAGTTCAGCACTTCCCTAGTAAAGAGAAGGTGATCAGGAGATCGCTGTAAAGAAAAGCATTATCTTTCCCTTAATTATTTTTTATTTTGAACATTTGGAATACAGCCTTGTACAATGATTTACAACTTTCCCAATTCTTGTAAACAAAGAAATTGCTGCATTCTAGAAGAAGATCTAACATTTTAACAAAATATTCAAACGAACACTAAAAGAAACATAACAACAAACAAATGTTCTTCCTGTTTTAACACATGGTAATCTTTTTAATCTTATTAGTCTCAAGGCTGTATAAATCTTCTTTAAGAAGTATTACCAAAATCTGAGCTGCATTGTCCATCCAAATTAATCTTCCCATTCTTCAGCTGTTATATTCAGATGCTTGATATAATTTACAAATGGTCTCCATATTGCTTCAAATACATTTTGTTTAGCTTTCAAAATGTAAGTTATTTTTTCTAATGGAAGGCTTGATAACATTTGTCTTAACCATTGGTTTGTACTTGGTCTATTTGTTTTTATCCACAATAGAGCTATACATTTCTTGGCATATAGCAAGCTGAGGTCTATAAACGCTTTTTCTTTTTTACGTTAATTTTGTTCCTCTGGATATAAACCCAACAGAAAAAGCTTTGAATCCAGGACTATTTCTTTTGAAATTATCTTTTCAATTATGAGTCTTATAATTAAAAATATAATTAAAAAGTTCCCCTATCTTCCATACATTAGTTTGAGCCTTAATACAAACTTCTTCCCAATCTACATCTGACAAGTCTTCTTGCCATGCTTTTAACTTATACTTTGAACTTTCTGGTGAATTAGCTGTTAACAACTATTATACTAATTCAGCTACTATGCCCTTTCTCAAATTATCCATTGTCATATTTTTTTCTAATGACAAATGTGAGTGCTTCTCCTGATTTGATTTTATGAAACTTCTTAGCTGTAGATATTTGAAAAAATGTTTTCTCTCAAGGTTAAATTTGATCCTCAACTCCTCAAATGACATCATAGTATCAGAATCTGTTAGATATAAATCTTGAATAATTTTAAGTCCCTTTGATGCCCACCCTTTAAAGGTTGCATCCTCTCTCCCTGGTACGAAGAACTGATTTCCCCAAATTGGACTGTATTGAGATAATAAATGTGTTTCTTTTAAGTAATTTTGTACTTCATACCATATCTTTACCATCTGTTTAACAATTGGGTTTTTAGTTTGTTTCCGTAACTTTTTTGCTTTATCTGAATACATGTATGAAGGTAGTGGCAAGTTCAACTCATAAGATTCCATTTCTATCCAATGCGGAGACTCACCCGGTGAGAAATAAAACATAATAGACCTCAGCTGCACCCTTGTCATTATTACTTTCATATATCAAAAAATGACAACAAAAAAAGTCATCTAGCAGACCTTTTATGGTGCAGCCACATTTAGTGTTGCAAAAATTAGCAAGTGAAATCCAATCATTTTAATGCCAATTTCTCTTTGGGTTTAAGTTTGTGAACTTTGAACCATATTTACAGCACAGACTGAAAGCAAGTCTCTCCTCAGGAGCGACTTCTGTGTGGGTTCAGATTCATAGCTTAGCAACAAATCAAAACTGAAGCTCCACAACATCATTTCATCATCATTATTCCCATATTATTAACTGTATTTTGTCAAACCTGTTCCTGCTTTCACCTATAAAATTTCAATAGAGTAAATTGGACCACACCTTTAGTGTAGTACATCCCTTTAAGTTCAAGGCATGGGCAAAGATGTGATTAGCTAGTGTGAGCTACAGTACCATTGACAAGCTCACCTTCAGACCCAGCAAGGAACCAGCTTCTCGTGGCATTGTGGAGCGCTTACTTAGAGTGATGCGGCCAATCAAATGATCTCCCTCTTTGGATGGCTGCCAGCTCACTGGATGCTGTGAGGAACAATGCTTTTTTAGTCCCGTTTAAGCTGAACACACATGCTGACATGAGAAGTATATGTGAACATACAATTTAATGAGCAACAACTGCTGTTTCTGCTATTATCCATTGCCACTGAAACATGACTGCAATATATGATTGAAATTCAACTGAAATACTTACATGCCACACAGCTGGGTCCAGAGGATGACAGTCCCAGTCACCTGCAGAATAGAAATTGATTGAACACAGTAATCAATCCAAAATACAGTTTTAGAATCCTGATGACAGTCAGAGTAGAGGACTGTTAAAAAAAACGCAACTTGACCCCAAAGATTTAGTTAATTACAGACCTATCTCAAACCCCCCTTTAGGTCAAAGATACTAGAAAAGGCAGTATCCTCACAATTGTATTCCTTCTTAGAGACAAATGGTATATTGTCAGGACAATATTATAGTACTGAGATTGCTCTAAGAGTTACAAATGACCTGCTTCTATTATCTGAATGTGGTTGTATCATTATTAGTGCTATTGGATCTCAGTGCTGCATTCGACTCTACTGACCACAGCATTCTGTTGAAAAAACTAGAAAACTATCAGTTTTGTAGCAATGAAAACAAAAGGACGTATCATATCGAACACAAGTGCAATATGGAGTACCTCAAGGCTCAGTACTAGGACCGTTACTTTTTACGCTTTACATGGTACCCTTGGGAGATATTATCAGGAAACATAGTGTTAGCTTTCACTGTTATGCTAATGATACTCAGCTCTACATTTCTTCTCAGCCAGGTGAAACACACCAAATTGAAAAACTAATAGAATGCATAGCTGACATAAAAAATTGGATGACAAGTAACTTCTTACTGTTAAATTCTGACAAAACAGGTGTTAATTATCAGACCACACTATGTAGGACACTGTCTAACACTTGATGGCTGCTCTGTCAGTTCTTCTTCATCAGTTAGGAACCTAGGTGTTTGATAGCAATCTTTAATTTGAAACCCATGTGTCTAGTATCTGTAAAACTGTGTTTTTCCATCTCAAGAACATATCTGAATTGCGTCCTATGCTCTCAACCTCAAATGCAGAAATGCTAATTAATGCGTTTATGACCTTGAGGTTACATTATTGTAATGCTTTATTGGGTGGTTGTTCTGCACGCTTGATAAATAGACTACAGCTGGTTCAAAATGCAGCAGCTAGAGTCCTTACTAGAACCAGGAAGTATGAGCATATTAGCCAGGTTCTGTCAACACTGCACTGGCAGCATAAATCGCATAGATTAAAAAAAAACTTGTTAATTACTTAGAAAGTCCTGAACGGCTTAGCTCCTTAGTACTTGAGTAAGCTCTTCTCACATTATAGTCCTCCACGCCTTTTGATAATAGCTAGAATATCAAAATCTACAGCGGGCGGCAGATCCTTTTCCTATTTAGCACCCAAACTCTGGAACAATCTACCTAACACTGTTCGGGAGGCAGACATACTCTGTTTCTTTACTCTGGCTTACACATGGCACATTAACACGCTTCCATTAATCAGATCTGTTAAAAGATTGTCAGGCTGCATTAATTAGATCAGCCGGAACTGGGAACACTCTCCATAACACAATGTACTCGTTTTATCATAAAAAGAATGGCATCTATGCTAATATTAGTAGGTCTCTCATTTTTTTGTTTCTCAATCCATATCCAGATCAGATTGTGAAGAGATGGGGTCTACAGCCTGGATCGTCAGCAGAGACCAGGACACCTAGATGTTTTCTGACTGATTAAATTTTAAACTAGCCAGCCTGTGATATCCAGATTTACACACTCAAATGACAGAAACCTAGAAAAAACAGAAGATACTAGCAGAGTAAGACGAATCCACCAAATATAAAAATACTCAATTGGTTTTAGAAACAAAGCAAATATGCATGATGTCATCACTGCAATTGTTTTGTTGTTCTTTTTCTTTTTTTGTAATTTTTTTTTTTTGCAGTGCTTTATTACCAGTGCTGCCCACAAAGACAGACAAAGAGAGAAAGAGAGGGAGAGACAAATTTAGACCTTTGAATTTTACATTACATATAATTTTCACTGATCAGCGTTGAGTGAAATATCTGGGCATCTCATCTGGATGCAATTCATACTTGGGTATGTGCAAATTTCATCCATTCATGCTGCCACTAAACACATCTGTTCTAGACGCACGGCTCCTCATGTGTTCAGCAGCTGAGGACGAGCGCACAAACAACCATAAACTAACTCAAACTCTCTGTCCTCGAACGCGTCGCAGGCGGACTGTGAAAGACGTTCAATCATTACTCTGATTTGTGGAGATAACTAGAGCTCATCTCTGTCCCAGCAGCTGTTATAAACAGGATGGAAGCAACAAGGGATAATAAAGTCACAGCATGAAGCAGAATCATTGAATGGACTGTCTTCTTCTGCTCTGTGCACATTTGAGCCACGCTTCTCTGCTGACTAAACAAATGCACTCCGATCTGTCTTTTAAAGAAAAGTTAAAAGACATATTCAGACACTATTTACTATTTATTCGCTCTCATGTTTGATTGAAAGAATGTCATATACATCTATTATGGTAAATAAATATAAGCAAAATTAACTATTCCTTTAAGTGATTTAATTACAAAGCCTAAAATGACAGACCTCTTTTTGGTATTTACTAAATATATACATGGCTGTACAGAAACATTAGCTCAATAATCTGTAAAATGCATCAGTTGACTGATCTTCGTCGGACTCACCATCATCACGGAAGTAGCCGACGGGACAGGTCTCCACACAGGTGCTCTCCTTCGAGTAGAAGTAAAGCCCTCTCCGGCAGGAGCGGCACTCATTCGATCTGCGAGACACACACTTCTCACAGCCTCTGTAACAGCGGCGACATCTGCGGGCCTCTGCGTCCTCAAAATAACCCAGCGGACAGTGACTTACACACGTCCTGTGAGGAGGACAGAAACACAAGCACCATCACTATGAGGAAAACAATTAAAGATCTATTTCAACATCTTCAATAGATTTTAAATATTTTGAATTAGTTTGTATATTTTCAGTTGGAGTTTAAAGAGGTCATGCCTTTGTTTTTGTTGTACTGATCTCTGAGATCTACTTATAATGTTAACAAGATTTTTACATCAAAAACATCATTATTTAGAAGAAATATCAAAATTTGTAAGTGACATTTTCTGTCCTGTTTTTGACCCCAATCTTCTTGTCTTAACATTTGGTTTCTGCTTTCACCTGCATATTCAGCTCTCTGTCACATGCGTATCTTTTAATTTTGTATACACATTTTTTTTTATTTGTCTGTATACTTTTAAATTCATTTTCAATTCAGTTTTACAGTTAAACTAAATGAAAATAATAAACATTATTTTGCCAAATAGATTAAATAATATGTGTACAATAAGTAATAAGTGTCAGTGTTTTTTTTGTAATATTCTATTTTAATTCAGTTTATTTTGTCTATACCAAAAATTTATTTTATTGCTTTAGATTTAGCCAACTATAAACCCCCCCTAAAAAATTCAAACACTAATAACTTCTTATTGTTTAAAACAATTCAGTTTAAGTACATTTATATAAGTAAGTTTACATATTTTCAATAGGCAAGTTTGAGATTTAACAGTCTATTTATTCTATAATTTTTATCAACATTTTAAATATTTGAAATTTATATATATATATTAGGGATGTAACGGTATCAAAATTTCACGGTACGGTAATACCTCGGTATGAATGGCACGGTACGGTATTTATTGAATCATTCACATAAAAAACAAAACTAATTAAGAGGCTAAAGAAAAAGTGCCAGAAGTGTTTATTTAAAGGTTTACATGAACACTGAACATATCAATGACACACACATTGGTCATCTAGCTGTAAACTTTGAAACAGGAATTCAATATCAATTTGCATATTCATTACATCAGTGTATCATATTATCTTGCTTCTCTGGGGTCACATAATGTTATTCAATGCACCTTTATTCTCAATAAAACTGATATTCTTAATGGTTTCTCTTGTCAGAAAAACAGAAAGAATATGAATATAGTATCGGAAAAATTTGATATTGCAGTAAGACGGTATTTACAATACCTTTACATCCCTAGTTTTAACACTCCAAACTTTTTGGAGAAGAGCTATGTGAAGTTCAGAATAGTTTTTTTACTCTCTCCATATATATATATATATTTTTTTTTTATATGTTTTGGGTATTAATAAATACACATTTCATATTGCAATTCATTTTGCGGCTCTATATTGCAGTGCCTTTCTTTATTCTTCTCCATTCGTCTTCCTGTTTTTATGAACATGTCCAGTTCCTTTTGATGAAGAGAAGCCCTTCATAATACGTTAGCATATGAATGGAGCTTGTTTTGTGGGGTGGGCAGATATGCTGGAGATTTGTGCCACCCGAGATCTGATCGTTTCCTACAATGCAGCTGGATCACTGTTATGTATTTTGGCAGACTCCTGACATGCTTTCACATGACTCTTTTTGAGGAATAGCCCCTTGATGCCACCCTCTCCATACAGGCCAGTGTTTTGCAGGACCATTGCAAAAGGTTGGCTGGTGCGTGTTTACTCCGTTGTCAACCAGTGAACGCGGTAGATCCTGCGGGGTGATTGTTGGCCTCTCTGTGGTCCTCTTAGAAGATTCCTGGTTCACACAGTTTTGAGAAATGACCTTTTCTAGGCAGCGCCTGAGTTGTTTAATAGCTCATCCAACCGAAAGTGCTCACTGGGACATCCAAAGGCTTGGATATAGTTTTATGTGTTTTTCCAAAACCTATGCATTTGTTTTACTTTAAGTCAGACCCAGGAATGCTCTTAACTCGTCATTTTCACAGCAGTCCTTGACTGGAGTTTTAATGGTTCACAGGTAGAAGTCAATTTGACGGCATTTTTGTTTTTATTAACACAGTTGTTTTTCCATCTTATAAACGGAAAACGTCTGCGACAAAGGGATTTAATTCTGTTACGTTTTTTTTAACAACAAATTCTTTTTAACCAAAAACACTCACTAAATTTCTTGACAGTCACATTAAAATAATGTTGAGTTTAAGTGCTTGGAAATACAAATATCCCAGAGAGCTCAATTTTACTGCAGGATTTGCGAGGATTGAGTAAACTGAGGGAGTTAGAAAAGTGTCGGAATCCTTTCGCAAGCCATTGTAAATATGCTATATACAGCAGACTTTATCGGTATGAGGCTGCTAATCTTCAATCAAGTATAAGTTTCTGCTTGTCATATCCTCATAATTGCCATTCTCAGAGCAGGAGCAGGGAACGGTAATCTTAAGACTAAAAAAACATGTGGGTATGCTGGCCGCGGTGTCAAACAGTCTCATGTATCTTATCTCAAAACGGGTTCAATCAAATTTCTCCTGAAAACACACACAGACTCAAGCATACTGTGCCTCCCATTTTTGTGGCAGACCACAGAATGAGTTTTTTTTTTTTGTTGTAGCTATTTTTGGTCAGTTTTTTACTCACGTGTATGTGCCTTGCTTATTTGTGAGGACCAAAAGAATTAATAAATAAATCATTGGAAGGTTTTTGTTAGTAAAATTTTAACATTTCCACACACATTAAAAAAAAAACGTTCTATTGTAATAATCTAAAAAAAACAAAGGTGTTTGAGAGCTAAGGTGCAGTATTTGTAATTAGTTTAATTAAGAACAATAATTCAAATGGAGAAGTGTAAGCACTGCATTAACAGCGGTGTTATTCATTTACAATTACTTGGAAAATTAAATCATTTTTAATATGGTCTATGAAAAATATGGCAGGAAACGGTGTAAGATATTACAATGTAAGATATTAATAATGCATTAACACATTTGGAAGTGAATGCAGGAAAAACAGGGCTACATAATTAAATGAGTACGTTCAGAATTGAACTTTAAGTGAGTTATAGTTCGCTTACTCAAACTCATATGTGTCAGATAAATGCGCTGATGAATTTGAATGTGCAAAATGTTTAACTGAGACTGTAAATACAGGATGTCGTTGATGTAAAAATGCAAAATGTCAGCCTAACTTCTAGCTCGGTCAATACTTCAGAATATTCACACAATTATTTCAAGAGCTCAGATTGGAGATACATGTATAACGTATAATAAATGTTTTACAAATGTTATAATTTTGATTCATATTTGGTGTTATTTTTTATCACTTTGCTAGCTTGAGTAAAACAAAAACGGTAGCTTGTCGTGTGCTTATTTGTGTCAGAGTAACAAGAGTTTCAAATGCAGATATTTGCAATAAGTGCTGAGACTGTAAATGAGATTAAGACCTCAATACAGCAAAATGTCCACATTTGGGATTGATGATTTAAACGTCATCCTCGAAAGAGACTGCAGCATTTTTTCATTACTGTAATCTGATGAAGCATGTTTGGATTCTTCACAGCATGTAAACAACATGAACACAATAGCTTTATTCAGTCTTGTTTTATTTAGAATGTTCTCACTTGATAATTTCCATTCATGATCAGTGATGCAGTGATGTAATTCTTTCTCTCTTCCCCCCCCCACCATAGTGTCGCCTCCAAAACCAAATTCTTTGAGAACGCTTCCAGGCAGATGGGGAGGTACGTGTGCGTGTATGTGAGGGCATGTTCTGACTCAGGAGTGTATGTGCGTGAACATTTCATTGTTTCCAGCAGCTGCCTGACCTCACTTAGAGCGGAGCCAGTAAAACTCCAAGCGCTTTTGAAGTGGTACTTTTAAATAAAGTTGTGTTTAATACACGACCACATGCTGAACCACATGCACATCCTTGTATTACAGACCAAATAAAAACAAGACATATATCCAATTGCTAGTTTAGTCCTGCACGGCAGTCTACTTTAAACCTCTCAAATAGATGGGTACTTAAGGGCAGGTAATCTGATCTTGATCTGGGAAAAGGGTAACATACGAACGCTCTTAAAACACGCACGCTCAGATTTGCACTTAAAAGTACAGTAGCCCTATTTGAACCCCACGGCTTAAAATCCTGTCATCATGTAGTCATTTCTAATGTTGTTTCAAGCCTTTTTTTTTTCTTTCGTGGACCTCAGAAGAAATTTTGAAGAATAATTTGGTCACAATTTTTGAAGCAAATTTCAGTGAATCTAATTATATGCTTCAAAAAGGATGTAGAAGCACCATAAAACTGTCATAAAATGAGTTTGTATGAATCATGCGCCTCTGTATGTTCCAAGTCTGCTTCGTCATACAATAGCTTTGTGTAAAGAACAGTCTGTTCTAGCTCATGTCTGACTGAATATCCCCTTCATTAAATAATCGTACTTATAGGCTATATCTTTTTAATAGATTAGCCTGAATCAGTTTTCTAAATCTGAGTCGGTGATCTTAGTGTTTCTGTCGCTAACATTAGATCATAGCACTAGCATCACCAAGGTCATGGGTTTGATTCCCAGGGATTATGGGAATTAAAATGTGTCATGAATTCGGTGCAAGACATCTTGGATAAAAGCATCTGCCGAATGCTTAATGTAATGATTTATGTAAATGCTTAATTAAAAAATCAGGCTGATTCAGTCCAATTCAGTGTCACACAGCAGCTCACTGGAGATTAGCAGTAAATAAAGAGTTCATGTCTGGATTTGACTGTGGTGTTTTTGTAGACTTTTGGAGCTTGACATCCCCTGGCCATAAATTAAATCTATTTAATAGCACTTTTACGGTGTTTTTGCCATTACATTTAGATGCCTGAAAGCTCCAGTGCTCAGTCATTTTTACTGCAGGAATAAAAGCGGCATTCTTCAAATTTCTTCATTTATTCTCCACAGGAAAAAAAAAATCACGCAATCGAGTAAAATGATGACAGAATTTGAAGTTAAAAATAGTTCTAAAAAAGGGAATTTACTCACTCTCAAGTCGTTTTTAAACCTTTATAGTTTGAGTTCTTCTGTGGATATAAAAGGTGCTCATTTGGGAAACTGTAGCATACAGTGGAAGACAGTTATAACTGAACAGCTTCAAAGTATATTTAGTTGCACAATAGAAAGAACTCATACAGGGTGGGATGCCATTTCAGTGTAGGTTGAACTGTTTTATTAAGCAAAAGGGTTCATATAAGGCTACCGTGCCTGTGAAATGTTCCTAGACACAACAGGAAAGATAAGTCAGACTGGTTTTGCAGTCAGCAGCCAGTTTTTGTAAGTGTGTGTGTGTGTGTGTGTGTGATCTAAAATCAGTATGAGCTGATCTTTGAATAAATTCTGAGTTCTGAAATGTGAGATGATGAGCAGTTTGGCTGCCTGTTCCAGTTTTGGAGGATTCTCTTCACTGCTCGTGGCAACTCTCCAAGCCCGCGCACACACTCGTGTAGTTCAAGTTCAAGGCCTTTCACAATGCTAGAACACATCCCTGATGGCATTCTCAGAGGATACCAAGATAAACGTTTTGACCAATGCAAAGCATCAAAGTTTACAAAAAAAAGAACCAAACCCCACATATTTTGCATGCTTGTGCACACTGCTCGCTTACGCACGTGTCCATATTTCATTCGCATTCAATTTAGCCTATCCTTTACAGCGAAAGTACATTTTATTTCAAATGATTCTATTAAAATGCCAATGTAAAACTAAAATGTAAAATACTGTCTTTTTCTCACCCTCATGTCATTCCATATTTTATGAATTCTTCACATTCCGTATATTTTTATATATTAGATATCATAAACATCAAACATTGGCTTGAGCGTCCTTGTTTTTCAGTATTTAAATGCAATTATATTTTCATAAATGCTTAAAAGTTTATTTAATTTTTTACTACATTTTTATTTTCATTTCATTTAACTAGCTTTTCATTTTTTGTTTTACTTTTATTCATTCTGTGAAACTCTTTAACATTACTATTAAGGTTTAATTATATCAATTTTAGTTGTTTTTTTACAATTTACAATTTTTGTATTTTTTTGGTTTTTCAATTTATATTTCAGCTTTATTTCAGTTAACAAAAACAAATTTTATAGATTTAGTTAAAAATAATAACTTATTATTCATTGTGTGTCATCACACATGACATCAAAACAGCATCATATCGATTTGTGAAAAGTTACATTTAATCATTTTAGAACTGTTACGGAGCTTTTCACTTCGTACTGCCATTGTAGGCAAAACAAAGTTTGAAATAATTACATTTTTGAAAATGTTCCAACAAAATAATACATAACTAATATATAATGTAATATAACTGAACTTTCTGTATTGGGTGAACTGAAATAATGTAATGAATTACTTACCGTTTTGTGTCCTGCAGCTCCTCTCCGAATGCCTCACCTGCAGTTACTAAAGATGAGGTACGACATGTTCATTCTTATTTTTATCATCTATAATGCTGATTGATGCTCATTATTGTCACTTGTTTGTCTTTGCAGAACACTAAATAAGAACATCCTTACAGTCACTCATACAACTTGTGGATCAATGTCTTGTGGGCCAATTAATGATTTTTTTTCTTTGGTGTGTTTGTTTGAATGACTTGTCAAAGGTACTTTTTTTTTCTTTTGCTGCCAATTTTTTGCACTTGCTTACTTTGCTCTAAAACTAAGTCTTTGATTCTTGCTTGGATCAAAGATCAAACAGAAAGCATTTAATCTTTTTTCTTTCTTAAACATGTTGACCTTCCTGCGCACAACAGGGAAAACTCCCACTAGTTCTCAATCATTGTGTCTCTCAGTATCTCCCCTTCACTGTGACCTATTTAATAGACCGATAAGACTTAGGGTCTTACTGTCTCACTCTACAGACGCACTACAGACTTCACTTTAAGAGTGACAGAAGGTGGAACAGCCCAGATGAATTATATAATATTCTGAATCAACACTAATCAGTATTTAATTACGCAAGAGCTGAACATACTTCTATTAATTATCTGTTATTATCTCAGTAATTAGTAACTGGAAGGAGATGAATGACCTGGGTCCTTGTTCTGATGGTTTTTTGACAAGCAGAATAGTTACTGTAATTTGCAATGCATTTCTCCTTTTATCTGTTGAGACATGCTAGTGGTGTTCCTAAAAAAAAAAACTAAAAAGGGATCGAGGAACTTTTGTTACTTCAGCTAGTTCATAGAGCAAAGTGTGCTTCAATAAGCTTTTCTCTCCTTCTCTCTTGCCCTTTTTTCTTTTTAAATTATCAGCCGACCTTACTGATATAGAGATCAGTTTCGTTATTGAGCTTAACCGGACTTTTAAGCCTCAAAGTTTGACTGAAACATGAGCCTTTATCGGTTTCTTTGGTCAGTGTGAATCTTAAATGTGAAAAGTAAAGATTTTGTCTCATTCTCACTTTCACACAATTGTAAATGTGGAAATAAGAAAAAAAGAATACATGTCAATTTTTTTGTAACAAAGTTGGGTCATGTTACGTGGGTTTGGCATGAATTCACTTTTGATTTGAAGCAGACTGGAGCACATTCCTAGGAATTACTATTTTTATCAAAAAATGTCAAGTTTGCATTGTATGTATTTTTTGTAAATATTTTTTTTAAGCGGTTTGTCAAGCTTTTAATACCTAACAGTCATTAAACCTTGTTTTTCGTTTTTGTTCGAATGTACTGCTGCAAGAAAATGCAATTTTATAAAAAAAAATCATAATATGGCATGTATGTGTGTATGCGTGTGTTTTTATCATTATTAACGCATGCCATAGGTATAAGTGCACTGAGCCAACCCAGAGATGAAATAAATCCATACAATGAAATGACCTCATGATAAAAATCAATAAATGATGGGAAGGAGAACAGACTAGGAATCTAGTTAAATAAAAACAGCTGCGCATCATTCAAAATCCAAAGTTAAAAAAAAAATAATAATAATAAGTCAAGGCCTGAAGAGGTTAGACAATTTTCCGCCACAGAAATGCTTTTCATGCCCAATTGCTTTTGCATGATATTGTTTAGGTCCACCCAATTCAGGGTGTGTCTCATGAAAAACTTGCAGAGAACATCCTTAAGATTTTTAAATGTGTTTTTTATTATTATTATTATTGAATTGAAAGCTGTAAAACACAAACAAACCAGATTTACACAGGCTCTACACAACAGGAATCAGATAAGCGATTTTCCAGACGAGTAAAAATCAGTTCTCAAACTGCTCGTAAGAAATCGTCAGATAACAACTGTTAATACAACACTACACATCAGTACTAAATCTGCGAAAAGCGTGCATGCACAGACACACCCACTCACGCAACTGCTGTAAAAAAAGACTATAAAGTTACAAAGATTTAAGTAACAAACATCATTTAAGAAGCCAGAATTTCCTCTTCTAGTCATATAAAGCCAAACTATCTAGCTCCTCCTTCTGCATATGGAAAAGCGAAAAATATCCCATAACACCAGGAAAAGACAGGGATTATTCACACCAGAGAAAAAGCTGTAAAAAAGCATTCACTTATGATTAGTCGTGTAATTGCTCGTATCAGCCAGCGCCGGGTTCAAAAACCATGTCGTTGTTACATATATAAGGGGTTTACAAAGCTGAAACAGGACAGGAATAGACACAGCTGAGCCTGCAGATGGTTCATATGGTTTCATTAGCACATTGGGTGTCTGTAAACCAGTGTGGTGCTCTCAGGTTTACATACAACTTTATGTCAAGATGCTTTGCAGTAATGCACACATTAGAAAGCGTGAGAAATTACTTTCCTCATTGCTGGGGAAAATATTCCAGTGAGACATTGTTCTGTAACATTTTTGCACTGAAAGACCAATTTATACCCGCAGGAAGCATCCCGGTGACATGCAGACTGTTATTAAGACTTTAGGTTCTCTTGTTTGTGTAAGAGCACAAACATTGGAAGGATCCAAGCAAACATTTTTTTTGTCATTAAAACAGGCCAAATTCAATGTTTTGAATAAGACCCCAAAAATGTCATATTGCTTTCTTCCTTGTTTGCTCCTTTAAGGGCAGCTAAGCAGACTGCTAACAGATTTACAAGAGCGCATATAAACATACACATATGCTTTTGCTATTGGCTGACCACACTGCACACACACAGTAACAGTAAATCCTAAGACTAAATCCTAATTGAAAACCAACACGCAAAGTTCTACATCGTAGCTCATAAGAGAGGTGTTAAGAAAGTCACAAATCGGCGTATGGATCATCCAAGCAAGAGTCGGTACACGAGCGTGGCGCGAGCCAAATGAGGTGTTACATCTGAGTGTCGCTAACTGACGTATTACAAACGTTCCATTGTAAACAGACAATTATAAGACGGCGTCTTTTGCAAAGGCGTGTGTGAATGAACTAACGTTACATCGGTGTTTACATGCAAGTGCCCCCTCCGAAAGTCCGGCGGCTGACGAACGGCTTTGTGTTGAGACCTGGGCTTCGGCTCTGTCCTAAAGCGATGCATGTTTGTGGTGAAAGTCATGAGTTCTTTTTTTTGGCAAGGTAAAAGTGCAGTTTGGAGTTCTGCAAATTCTAATGAGTGCTTTTGGGCCATCTAAATGGGTAAACACCTGCGTGTAATTGCGCGGTGCTCGGTGCTGTCAGCGCAGAGGAGCTGTCTCTGACAGCCTATTCTCTGCCTGGCACATTTAAACCGTCAACATGCTCCGCGGCGACAAGAGCTCGAGCAGCTAAACCACGTCTCGTCGTTTTAACTCGGCGGAAAACTCCCTGCTCTGCCGAAAGTACACCCCAGGTCACCCCAGGCCTGACAAAGACAACACAGTGCTGCAATTTTGGGGCTCTTTAAAGAGTAATCTACATACATAACGCTGCAAGCATTATTCAATCATTTAGAAAAGGATAGCATGAAGAAGAAAAAAGTTGACGAGGCGTCTAGAAAAGCGCGCTGCACCGGAGTATGAGGAAAGCGAGTAAAGATGTTCCTTTCTGACAGATAAATACAGAATGCTTTAATTGAAGCGCAAGCGGTGTGAAAAATACATATGCCGTGTATTTTGTCTTTTGTTTAAAGCAAGAGTTTACCCAAAAATGATAATCTGTCATCGTTAACTCACCCTCAATTTCTTCCAAACCTGGAAGACTTTCTTTATTGCAGACTTATTAAGAAATTTTGAGGAATGCTGGTCACCAAACAACTAATGAAGACCTACCAGAAACTGTTCAGTCACCAACATTCTTACTCTTTTGTGTTCAACAGAAGAAAGAACTGGTACAAGTTTTGAACATCTTGAGAGCAGAGCAAATGACGTTATCATTTTTGGGTGTACTGTCCTGTTAACACCCTCGTGAATAAAGAGGATAGCTTTAGCACCACTTGTCCTTGATGGTGATTAAGATATTTGGTACGAGTGTCTGATAAAATAACAGTACTGCCCTTTGTTAGCACATACGCATAGCTTTTTTATATTTTTTACATTTTTTATTTTTTTTAAGCTGTGCACCATTTGAAGCATGTTTTGGTATTCTAAAAGAGCTCCTTAAAGGAGTGTGTTAAGCGTGTTATTGTAGCGCAGAAAAATACAAATCCCTCAGTGGCACTTATTATAAAGGAAAGAGAGGAAACTGCACTGTAAAACTATTGACTACATCCATACATTAGCACATAGAAAGGTTCAAAAGAACCATGCTTAACTTTTACATGTATATACAAGAACATTACCTTGCCAAATCTTCCATTACGGACAGTGAATCAGAGAGAGAGAGAGAGTAACTTCATAAGAGCTTTATGGGAAACGTCCCGTTTCCTTAACAATATCCATTTAGCTTACTGGAAATGCAGTTTGGTTTGTTTGAATATCCAGGGCTTTAGCATGCAGTTATTTGTTTGTTGTTTTGTTGATGGATATGAAGACAGCATGCATAGGTTTATATATATATGTATGTGTATATATTTGAAGATCTTCTATGATGACCCAAGCGTTGCTGTATTTGTGTTCTATGTACAAACTGTCAACAATATACCCTAAAACCTGCACTTAATTATCCAGGTTGCAATAGAGGCCACTGAGCCCCGTCTTAACAAAAGTCTGCTGTCTTGCAGGAGGCAAGTCTCGATGACTGTGAGATGCTTTTTTTATTGTGCTGTCCTTTCGTTCTTAGTGGCAAAATGCAACTGTGACAGATTTTCAGTCGCATGAAAAAGTCACAAATTGTCTGATCCCAAATGAATGATGCCTTTTAAAAAGCTTTTATAAAGAGCCTCTACATTTCATAAGAAATGAATGAAGCACTTGTTTACAATCAATAAACTAACAGAGCAGGGAGAAGACTGATAGCCAGCCTGCTGTACTGAAAACCATACTGCTGTAATACTACAATACTGTATTTAGTAGTGTGTTGTTCTAACTAACAAGAGTAAAAGTCACAAGCGTAGAGATTCTGTCATGGGTTTTGTCACGTTTACATGTATTTCTCTATGCATGCTTCTTTGCATTGTCGATGAAATGAAACCTTTTTATCCTGCGATGCATAGAGAGTGGAGGTGTGTCACAGACTCCGACAGCGATCTGCGTAATGTACTTTTCTTTTCTGATTAAGGGCTCAGATTAAACTTCAGTGTGATTTTTTATCCCTCCAACCTGTCCACCAGGCAACACGTTGTAACTCTTGAAGGATAACTGCTGGTCGAAAGAAAGAATAAAACCTGCTTCACACCATGCTGTCAGTTTGAGAAAATGAGCTCAAATGATCTCTGAGGAGAAGATAGACAACTGTAATGATGTAATGGTCCCGCTACTTTTCAGGGCCATTTTTCAAAAGGAGAGAGAGACGAGACTGATATAGAAAGGGAGGGAGGGTAGCAGAGAGGGGGAGAAATTTAAAAAAAATGGGAAGTCAAAAAAATAAGTATCGTTTAGTCTCGTCGCTCGAGTCGAGTCCAGATTAAAAGCGTCGGAGGCTGGTTTAGGCTGGATCAGGCCAAGCTGACTGGCTCATATGGCCTGGGTGGGGTTGGTATGGATCAGTGGTTCAGGGGCGTAGTCTTGTCATTTGTGAAACAGGATTGGTTTAGACAGTCCGGCGAGGATCTTTGGCACCTGGACCGAGATTATTTCTGCAATCATTTCGGGAAAGCTGACCTTTGTGGGCAGGGACCGAGCTTGGACAAAGAGGTCAAAGGTGAACTGGTGCAACTTCTGAACAATCTGGGTGAGGGAGAGAAGTAGAGACAGAAAGAGGGGAAAGGAACATGGAAATAATGAAACGACAGAAAATCCTAGCATATTTAATATTACAGGAAGAATTTGCTGAGAATGAATTTTGCCTGTCAGTAGTGTGATTATTTCCTTGTGCTGGCTGTGTTGTTTCAGAATAAGATTTACTATAGTCATTATGTAAATCAGTTAATGGTTCAAATAAGGCCAAAAAATTTGCATTGAACTTAACGTGCATCTCAGGATTATTCTAATTTGTTCAGTTGTGGACATCGCAGTGAATTACAACAATCTGTAATGATTACAGCTGCCCTGATCAACAAAAATGTGCACACATACAATTCCTTATACTGTATTATTTTTCTCAAAATAAGGTTATTTAGGCTTTAGGCTTTCCAAGGCAAGGTCATGGGTTTAAAGCGATAGCTGACTATAAAAAATCATCAGTTCGCACTCAAGTTGTTCCAAACCTGCGTGAATCTCTTTATTGTGCTGAACACAGAAGAAAATATTTAGCATGACCAATATGTGTAAACTAGTCCCTATTGACTTCCCGAATGGAAACACTATAGACGTCAATTACTTCGTTAAACACATTTTCAAAATATCTTCTTGTTCAAAAGAAATAAATGTTTGAACTACTTTACTGTTTAACCATTTAAAAGTGGTAATGATTTATTTTAATGTTATGTTTTGTGTAACAATCTAATGTAATATTTGATCAACTTAATGCATCTGTGCTGAAAAAAAAAGTATTAATTATTATTACTGACACCAAAAAATGGAATGGTAGTCTATCATAGGGCCAATACATGTAAAACACTAATCAGTGTGTTTTTGTGTCTCTATGTGAGGTTTTCTGTGAATGTAGTTGTGTGTATTACTAACTGGTTGCAGAGAGTCCATCAACCGGGTCAACTGCTGGAAGCGCATGGCACAGTTGGTCTTCCTGCCATAGTTGATTAAACGATCAAGCTCGTTTATATATGTCACACGCAGCTCATCAAAATACTTCTGACTCTTCAGCCCCTCCACTGGAACTGCAAACATAGAAATAAAAGCTTTCACATGAGCTTGAGTACATACAGTACTTTCATACATCAATCTACTGATTTTGTGTATTTGCTTATTGCATGATTTATATTACTGTAGTGGTGCAGTTGTTGTTTGCAAGATGTGAAATAATATAAAACATAGTAAAAACTAAAAAACTGACTTAAATATCAATTTAGGTCTCAATGAAGATAAGGCTTAACATGGTAGTTTATTTGGAGGCAAATGTTTGTAATGCATTTTTTTTTTATAAAGGGGGGGAAATACAAAGTTGAGAACAAAATGTTAAACAGAGCTACATTTTGGGGTTTTGCCATTTAAAATTAGATTGCTAAAATTGATTTGATTTGCACAGGCTAAAGCTGATAAAGCTTGCCTCATTGTATATTAGATCATTTCACTTAATGGAAAAAACATGCCTCTAATTGTTATTTTGATTATTTCTTATCTGTCATTAGGTGTTAGTATCTCCAGGTGCTTTGTTCTGAACACACACACTCACACTGGTATACTCACTGATGCTAAAAAGGAGGAGGGCCTTCATGCAGAGGAACTCTTCCTGTGTGACCTGCAGCAGCACAAACTCCTGCGAGAGGTGCTTCATCTGAACACAGTGCTCGTACATGCTGGAGATATGCATCCTACGGCTGACAGATAGGGGGCAGATGAATTGACATTCACGGAGAGAAAGAAGCAAACAAAGAAACACCTGATAATAACTAATTAACAAAACAGTACTCAGTGGTCAGTGATTTTCAAATCTCTTGCTAAATGAAATTTATTTCATTCCTAAAACACAATTTCTCTCAGCAGTAGTGGTATGGTATACAGCTAAGATGCATTTAGGAAGAAAGTCTTCTTTTTCAGATATTGGTAAAAAAGGCCATTGAGAGCATGTGAGCCCCCCAAAAAATCCAATCTCTCCTGGGATTGTGTTCTTGACAAAGATCCTCCACACCATAATAAGCCAGTAATAAATTATAAATGAATCTTGGAAGCATCCACGATGGGACTGTTATTGTGTGCGCAAAGTATAAGATATGTACCTGCCTGACAGAGAGAGAGAGAGAGAGAGAGAGGGAGAGAGAGACAGAGACGGAAGAGATATAGAGACGGAATAAGGTGGAGAGAGGGCCGCTGAGGAAAAATGAAAGAAAAATGAGTGTGAGGAAAGATGGATTAGTACATTTACAAGACAAACAAATTGACAGAAGAAGAAAATGGAATGAGAGAGAAGACAACAATGCAGAACACGGATCGGTGCCGGACACAAAAGAAAACAGGCAAATAAGAGCAGAGCGGATGTGAAAGAGAATGAGACTCACTCATTGAAGACCAGGTCCGGTGCAAAGTACAGCATCCGAGCGTTGGCGTTCTTGTAGGACCTCCAACCCAGAGCAAAGACCATCACTCCCATCCAGGTGTGTTGTATGACTGTCATCTGATCATCCACATGTAGGTTACGGAAACCTGAGAGATGGGAGAGATATATGTGATTTGCGTTTGCTGCCTTACAGATTGTCAGCTGCTTGGGCGCTATTTTTTCAGACTAACATCATTTACGACTCTATTTCAGCTCCTCCAGCTGAGACCATGAATCAGACTTCATCTAACATTGATCTTGAAAAAGGAAATATATGCGTATGTCACTATGAACCAAAGATTTTGACTTTAACCAAACAAAGCAGTTTGTTGAAGACCAGGCAAAAGCATATGCACCTCTTTCAGGAAACAAAGGGGAAACACACTGAACGTTCTGGGATAAACTTGATCTCACATCTCTCATAACACATTCATCACTGGATCCAGTGCAGATTAAAATGCCAAGCCTCACAGTGTTTTATTAACGCTATCAATAACAGGAAATTGGAGAACTGCAACCAATCACTTCATCCTGATTCTATGAACCAATCGCACGCTGTCACTCTGAGCTTCAAAAAATGGTTCTTGTCAAGCCACACCCCTTTCTATCTCTCATTGCCGCCCCTCCTGCTATTTTCCTCTCAGTATTTGATGGTTTGCGGCTGAAGCATTTTACATATGATTGAAGTCTGCCTTTGCTTTTCAAAAAGCCATTTATCAAAGCCATTAGAGTGAAGTAGATTACACAACACCTCTCAAGCTTCTGAATTGGAAATACAAACCATAATTAAATCACTGAGAAAAAAAAACTAATTCTCCATTGATGTCTCGACTTGAATCACCAGGCAGGATCTCTACCTCAATTAAATATCAAGCATCTAACAAATACAGAAAAAATCTAGTTTCATGTTAGTTTCAATGTTTTAATGTTAGTTTCATGATGTGGTGTTTTACTTTTTTTTATAATTTAAAAAGAAAAAAAACAAATGTTTTCATTACATTAAATACATGCGAGTATATGCATTTTTATCATTAGGTCTTCAATTATGTTGTTATTACATTTAACACTTTAAAACACTTGTTGACTTTTCCCTCCATTATTAAGCCATTATTAATTTGCTGCTTATTAATAGTTAGTAAGGTAGTTGTTAGGTTTTGGTATTGGTAGGATTAGAAATGTAGAATAAGGTACAGCAGAATAAGGCAATAATATGTGCTTCATTAGCAACTAATAAATGGCTAACATTCTAGTAATATTCATGCTAAAAAACAACTAAGAGGTGTAACTTTATAATAAAGTGCTACCGCTTTTTCTTCTATAGTGTTACCTTTTTGATCCAGAAATTAAAAACATAAAGGGAGTATAACCAAATTTGAAGTTTTTCTACATTTATTATTAATGAATACAAAAGAAAGCATCATGTTACCCCTTTATAGAAACAAAACTGAAAAAACTGAACTTATATTACCTGGAAGTCCTTTGGCCCACTTCACCACCTTGACAAGTTGCCTCTCTCCCAGCTCGTTAAGGCTGGTGAGGAGAGCAGCTGCCGAGTCAGGCTGAGCGTGATCATGTCCGGCGTTCACCACCTCAGGCTCAATGGCCTCCAGGATGTTCAGGAAGATCAACTGTGAGTGGAACGTCAGGCTGGGCTTGGGCGACATGCACTGGATTGCCTCTGAAGGGCCCTGAATGAGGCCGACCTCCTCGGGACCTTTCACCTGTCCGATCTTCCTTAGCTTGCGGGCTGCAGCAGAGAACAAAAGCAATATACTGTAATGAACAGGCTGGAGGTACTGCCTTTGTAAATTCAACCTGCACAAAAACACATTATTAATCTCGCTTTTATCAAGCACATATTATACCTAAAGCAGGTGGTCTCTGAATAACGAGGTTGGCATAATCTTACTTCTGCTTTTGAACATCTCTTTTATACAACAGAGGATAAAACCTGCACTGCGACGGCTAGTCTCTCTGCCACATTATCTCCTGCCAGTCAGCACAAAGAAAGATTGCTGGCCACAAAACACACCCGACACCACGTGCTTTTCCCTTAAGCTGCCACTTCAACCAAGAACATGACAGTATTAGTGTAACTGCGATGATATATTTCAGTACCTTGCAGCAGAGCTACAGTCATTTAAGAAAGCAAAACATGCATTGTTCTCCTAATAATTGCGAATGTGCACTCTTTCACCAGAAACGACTGTTAACCATGCACAACAGAGTGAAACCATCTGTATTCTGAGGCCGCTGCTAATAAAGTGTATTAAGTGAAGATGTAAATATGCGTCCGTGCATGTGCTTTAATTAGTCGCTACAGTAGAAACAGTTTTGCAAATGCTCTAATGAGTGCTTGTGGTTTTGTTATGATGCCTAACACTCACAGCTTCTACCCGGAATTATAAATCAGAGATGCTCATTATTCAATGGGCAGCGTTGGGGTGAGGAATGAAAAACTATCAGTTGGGATGATTTACAACTCACGCACTTTAATGGCGCATTACGAAAACACCGATCCAAAAATGTAAAAAACAAGTTCTATTAAGAAAAAAAAAAAAGAATAATCTGTGCGGTAGCTGATTTAAATGGCTAAAAAGCTCTTCGCTGCTGGCTAAGAGGACAAACGCAAATGAAAATGACTCGCCACAAAAAGGAGGCTCCAATTTTGCTGACGAGAGAACCAAGCCTCTCTGCTTGTGGTCTAAAGTGAAGTCTGGTAAAGAGACCGAGAAAGGGAGACAGCGAAATGATAACTTTATCCTAAGGTGGTTTACCAAAAGCCTATGGGTTTGCGGTAAACACGTGGCAATGTGCCAAAGACACCACCGCTGAGATTCTCTCATCAAATGACACATAAACCTGCCATCCCGGCAAATACGCGCGAAAATATAATGTCGGTGGCAAATACAGCAAAAAATTGCTGCTGCAAGACAGCCTCCTGCTTCTAGATTTGCTGATGTACCTCCAGAATGGAGTAGTCGAACAGAGACATGAAGCGTATGTCTGAGACAGACAAAAGGAAAGCCTTTCAATATTTCTGTAATTTTATAGACATATGTAATGTTATTATGGACCGAGGCGAATATACACCAATTATGCCAATCAGTGGCTTCATGTGTCAATTCAATCAAATCAATTAAAGATCAAGTCCACCCATGTGAGAAGATGCATCATTACTTTATCTTTAATGGATGATTGTGAAACTCTAAACTTTTCAGACGTGTGAAGGGTGTTTCTCTGAAGGCGAGTAATTGGGTAAATGAAGACTTCTCAAAATCTTCTCAGACTTGAGCAGGAACTGGAGGAACAAGGTGAATGTGTTCAAACTTCACGGATGAGCGAGAAGCCAGCCCTCGGTGGCAAACGCCGTAGATACTAAGTAAACAGTTTACTGTTACATGAGAGAAAACGTTTTGTTTCAGAGTTTTGGCATTCTGGGCTCCACTCAGAATCTGTGAGAAGTTTTGAATGATGTGAACTTTAAGCCATAATGACAGATATGTGCATAAAGACTTCTGTCTCTCCCTGGCAGAAAAACAGTTTTGGGACTTTGCTGCAATAAGTAACTGGATGCTATAAATTTTTATTAGAGTTCTTAAAAGTGTTTTAAACGTAGACATTAACTGACGGATCTTTTGGGAAAATGAACAAACTAACAAATCAACTAATAAACCCAGAGTTTTGGAATACTTTTTTTCTGAAGAAACGTGATTAGAAACCGAAAAAAATTCTAATTAGGTGTGATTTTTGTTGTTGTGCATAATTATGGTATTTTGTGAAGAAAACAGTAAAATATATAGTTTTGTTATTTTATTGAGCCGATTACGTTACACCAGGGACTCATTATTTCTTAGCTGTTTACTAAGGAAGACAAAAACTACAACAAACACGACTACAAAGATGAGAAAGGATGAGACAAAGAATAGTGTTAGCGTGACAGTATGCGCAAGCAAGAAACAGATAGGATGCATTTAGTTGTAAACTGATCCACAGTGTCATCTGAATCTGAAAGGTGAAACGCTCTTACAGTCGCTGAATTCAAATGTGTGGAAGAGGGCAGGGCCATGCTGTCCTCTGCCATCTGCTTTGTTCAGATGCTCAGACCGCAAACAGATGTGCTGTATTGTGTCTGATAGTTTTACAACCACACAGTGCTGTCTACTATTTGTTTTTGTCAACAGGATGGTTAAGAATGATTAGTTGCACAACCAACATGTAAGCAAAAACTAATGAACAAGAAAGTCAATTAAGCCTCAACAACAAACTACCTAACACAGCATGCTGTAGATTGAAATAACTAGAGAGTATTCGGGGTTTTCCAGCTAAATATTTACATTTTTCACAGCATTACATTTTCCTTATTATTTCAGTTATATAGTTTGTGTTTGTTTCTTACTAAATCAAATGTGATTTGATTACAGTGTTAACAGTATAACATATAAAGGCGATACTGCATGCTAACAAAATATATGAAAAATCACATTTTACACTGATTAAACAAACAGAAATGCATTTTAGTCTTGCAATGGTTATTCAATCTCTGATGTTTTGGATTTAATAGACTAGGAAGACTTATATAAGCATCAGAAACATGTGGCTTGCTTTGGTCTTAGTTGTTGTGAGTCTTGGAAAGAGTGTCGCGTCCATTTCCAAGCATTTTGCAGTTCATCACTTCACTGTCACATCCACATTGAAAGATCATTGACAATTTATCTACAAATGGAAAAGATTTCACATCACTGGCAATCTGCCCAGGCTAGGTTCATCCCAAGAGCTGACTGAAAGATTCTCCAGGAAGTCTCCAAGAACCTAAAGATGACATCAAAGGATTTACAGTGCTGTCTTGGCTCAGTCAATCAGAGCGCATGAGTTAAGCATCCTAAAGAGACTGCATTACTTCGCTCTATACGTGACATACACAAGAAAGACAAATGCAAGGCCATCTGTTACAAAGCTGAGTCTGAGCTGTAAGTGGACCTGAAATATGATACGGTCTGTTAGGAAAAGGGAGCAAAAATTTAATGAGAAAAGAGACTAGACTGGTATAGACTGACAAATTACAAAAAACACCAGTAGGTTTTAGCCAAAGCTATAAAATCACTTAAAAGGACATTTTTTACTGGAACTACTCATTCATATTCTGAAAACACATCTAAAAACTAAATACCATGTATTAAGCTGTAACTTTTACCTGACTGCTCAGTGCACAGACACACACATACTAAACAATCTTCGTGACAACATACCACAGACTTTCTTATATAAGCTAAATGTAATAAATGCAGACCTACCCACAGAACCACTGCTAACAAGAGCTGTTTGCTTTGTAAAGTAAAACACACTACACTTTTTTCCCTAAATGAGCGCATCAAAAAACGACTACAAAGGCAGGTTTAGAAAATATGGATTTGTCTCCAAAGTACTGTATTTTTTTTAAAAAGTAAATCAGCACACGCAAACACACACACACACACACACACATAATCCTACAGCAGAGCTCCCTTTATGAAGAAAGACAAAGAATTTAATTTGATAACTGTCGACAACTGTTGTTGGTGCATTTAAAACAAAAAGTTTAAAAATAAAAACTTTAAATGTGCTTTACCTGATGTCTATTTGCAGACACATACATACAAATCTCTTATACCCTACAATGTTGTGTTGATTTAATAAAACAAACAAACAAACAAACAAAAAAACATTAAAACTGTAAAATATTACATTTTAAAAGAATGGTTTTGTATTTAAATACATTTTAAAATGTAATTTATTTCTGTGATGCAGCCAATACTACAATCTTAAGTATCACACTATGTTTCTGAAAACATATTAATATGCTGATTTGTTTTTCAAGAAACATATCATTAATGTTGAAAAGAGTTGCCGCTTAATATTTTTAGGAAAACATTGATACTCTCAGGACATTTTGGTCAATAAAAAGTTTAAAAGAACACTTTTTTGAAATTGAAATCTTTTATTTACTGTCACTATGATACAGTATATGTCCTTCATTCTTGCAAAATTAAACTATTCATTTATTTAAAAAAAAACTCACAGGAATATTTTCTATATGCAGATATGACAAAAAAATCAATCACATGCCCACAGTTTCAGCCAGTATACGTTATAATTTTTATCTGGTTATGATGTTATTAGAGGATTTAACTGTGGCACTTATATGCCAAACACCCACCTACAACCATTCTATACGTTTAGAGATACCTCCACATAATGCAGGCACTTAGAGAAGGAGCTGTACTTTCCCTCTTAACATACCTACACCTACAAACCAAACCCTGGAGTTAAACTGTCTCCAAACTTCTCAAGTCAGTTTCTGTCTGTAAACTCCAAGTGGCTCTAAAGTGAAGTTTATATAACTCTGAAGGGAGATTGTGAGTCAAACATTAATACATCACAAAAGAGCAATGAATAGGCCACAGTCCAGAGCCGGGGGATCTGAGAAATGTCTCCGTTGTCTACTTAGAACCAGACAGATTTCATTAAAAAAAAAATGTGTCAAATGTGTAAAATTCATGTATCAGCAGGAGAGCTAACAGGGAAAATGTGTCTTCTGACCCCACACTGTTATCATATGCACACATGTACACACAAAATGCACACATTGGGCCACCGTTGCTAAAAGTGTGACTTGACGCATCGCTGTAACAACACCCCGTCTGATAATTACAGCCCTGCTACCCAGTCATCCCCTGCAGTGTCATAAACTGCTCCTGAAAATTCAGATGCTGGTTTTACTGTCATTACACAAAAGTCCTTTAAAATACAGGGCACCTGCACCTGTCAGAGTCAACAATTACAAATAACACTAAAAAAAGAGTTAGGCTCTTGTTCTCAATAAAGGTATTGACAGCATTGACTCTTCTCAGCTAAAGTCCTTTTTTTCCTGCCTTGAACCTTGTTGCATCTTTTTTTTAAATCAGTGGTTCTGCGTCTTCTGTTACAATGTACATTCACTAATTTAGTTATAGGCAATTTGTGTATTTAAAATAAATAAATAAACTGGTATATTTGTAGCAATATAATTGTTTTTTTTAATCAAAATTATTGATTTTTCTTTTATGCCAAAAGTCATTTGGATATCATTTAGAGCTGTCAAATGATTAAGAATTGAAATCAAATTAACCAGAATTGTCAGTGGATTAATCACTATTTGCAACTACACCTAAATCCTAACCATTTTTTTTCTGAAATGCATACCAATAGATAAATAATAGGACACAGATACATAATTTTCATATTATGTCTGTTAATTAACACAGCCTTTGTCTTTGCAATGAGACCAATCTTTTACCTTTAGCCTTGACCAAAGCATCCACAAAGCCGCTGTCAGCAAGCCTCACTGTGACACTTCTCTTCAGCATGTGAGCGACACAGTTCATGTGTTCATAGTGTGTAAGACGAATTGCGGCTACCATGTTACGTGCACTGTCACGCCGGTTGGTTGTCGTTTTGCCCTCGATGTCCCACTTCGTAGAACAGACAGGAACTATTCTTTACAAGCCGCCACAAAATGATGCTGTCAGTTACTCCGAGGTAATTATTGCACCACTTTCCTGACAAATAATTAGTGACACTGGGCAATGTATGAAATGCGTTAACTAAATTGATGTAATTAACGGCAAAAAATAATTAACGTCGTTTATGCATTATTTTTTTTGACAATCCTAATATAATCTAAAGATCATATTCTATTTAAATTTCCATCCTTAAACAGACATCACCACTATCTTTAATTAGTGATACGCTTTGCTGAGGACTTAATTTAGACAGCTTTAAAGGCAGTTTTCTCAACCTTTTTTCTCAGCATTTGTTTGCAGACTACCAATCCAGATTTTCAAATAGTTGCATCTCAGCCAAATTTTAATTTCCACTCATAACACACCATACATCAACGGAAAGCTTATTTATTCAGCTTTCAGCTGTATAAATCTCAATTTCAAAAAACTGACCCTTAAGACTGGTTTTGTGGTCCTGGGTCATATTTAAACATTTTTTTTTGTTATATTAAATAAATATTTGATGAAATACATGTGTTACATTCACATCTATTCAACAGCTGCACTGACACTCACAAGTCTTTGAAAACAAGCAAACATACATTAATATCATATTTTCACAATCATTATAGTATGGCAAGACGAACGAACTCTCAACATTTTTAAGATCTGAACTGCATTAGTTATTTGTTTCATTATTTTTGTTCTGGAAAGAGCAACTTGTTGCATGCGCTGTTTTTCCATTTCTACATGTAGTTTAAGCAAAGTATGGCTGAACTTAAGTTCATCACACCATAAGATCATTTGTCAATTAAAACCATAACAATGATGTCATTCAAATTTATACATCATTAAATCAGAAAAAAATGAGTTCATCAGAGTTCGCCATTCACAATTAGCTGGAGATTCTGGGACCTTGCACTCAGCTCCTGACAGCTGTAAGTCCTCTAGTCGCCGCTGGCACTAAAGTTGCTCTGGTGCAAAGCAGCCAAAGTTTTCGCTATACTGTACTGCTACTATAAAGAATGACATAAATGTAATTCTGCATGAGAGTTTGTGTCTAAAAGCTTTCCTCTTTAGATCAGTACAGCTTTACAATTCCATTTCTTTTACTACTGAGGATTAGGACCGAAATAAAAGATCAAAAGATTTTCAATATTTCCACTAACAGGTTGCTACATTATTTTTCTAAGTCCTTCAGAGTCAGCCAAGCTTTAGGTCATGTGTAGTTGTTATTAGAAGCTGCTGAAAGGTTGTTTTTTCCCACCAGAATGATGGGCCTTTTTCTTTTTTGTCTCTTTAGTTGCTTTCTCTTTTTTTCATTTTCTCCTCTACTTCTACACACCTCATCTCACCTCCTCCTCTTAGACAAAAAGAAGAGCCAGGCAGATTAAGACTAAAGCAGCAGATTTGAGGAGCCTTGGGGAGAGATTACCTGTGCTCCATTGCACTCACATTTATAAAATAGATAGTTCTGGCTCTGTTATCTGAGCCCTGTTCAAAGATATAATATACATCTTTGTCCATTGATTAATACATCATGATCTAAGTATGACTCTTAATAGTACCCTTAAAGGGGTAGTTCACCCAAAAATGAAAAGTCTGTCATTAATTACTCATGACGTTCCAAACCTGTAAGACATTAGTTTGTCTTCGGAACACAAAATTAAGATACTTTTAATGAAATCTGAGAGCTCTCTGAAATGGCACATACCATGTTCAAGGCCCAGAGAGATAGTAAAGATAGTAAATGGTTAAAATAGTTTATGTGTCATATATAAATATGTTCATATGTGTTCCAAAGATCTTGCCGGTTTGGAACGAGAGCGTGTAATTAATGAAAGAATTTTTATTTTAAAGTGAACTGTGCCTAAACCATGGTGAAACAAGTCTTGAGGTTTTTTATTTAATTAAACTCACATATAAAGAAAGCTCAGAAAGTTAGACTAAGACCAGACGATTGAACTTTCACTTGGAACACCTCTGAAATTCTATAAAATCACTCCCACAAAACTGGCATATTAAAAGGATAAGAGTAATCCACATCAAATGCACAGTTTAATTGTGTAATTGTTTAGTAAGTGTATAATTGGTGTGATGAAGACTTTGTTCATCTGTGGTGATGAGGTGTTCTGAGGCAGCACAAGTTTACAAAACTGAGGGGGAAAAATAATAATAAAAAAAAAGTTAAAAAACTTGATAGATCTATTGATGAGAGCAAATAATCTGTCTAGAAACAAAATCAACTTTCTGAAAACAGAGGGGAAATAAAATTAAATTGTTAACTTTAATTGTTAAGTTGTGTCATCTGCATGAGTATTTACATCAGGGGTGCTGAATCCTGTTCCTGGAGATCTACCTTCCAGCAGAATTCAACTCCAACCCTGATCACAAACAACCTGAACCAGCTAATTAGGATTTGAAGGAGCACTTGATAATTACAGACAGCTGTATGATCAGGGTTGGAACTAAACTCTGCTAGAAGGTAGATCTCTAGGAACAGGATTGAGCACCCCTGATCTACATTATAATGCCAAACATAAGTCTAATAACACATGGACCTGTTATTTATTAGGATTTCTGGCCAATACAGATAAGATATTTATTTAATGGATGATAAACCTAAATAAATTAAGTTATACTACTGTAGATAAAAAAGAAACACCCTAAAACTAAAGTAGATTGCATGTTACAAGTAATGGAAGGATAAATAATTTGTTTGAAATGCAACAGAAAAGATGCTTATAAAAAAAAAATGTTCATAATAACAGAGGATGGAAATATGGGATGATAGTTAAATAATCATGCCAAGCCAACATACGACAATCTTAAAGGTTTGGATAAATTCTAACTCAAGAATCTACTTAATCCCACTCAAAGTCACTTCAAACCTCATCCTTTTCAGCATCGCGATGGACCATACGAATACGCGGTAGTCACATCGCGACAGTCAAGATGTGTGTCAAATTGTGCACCTGATTTAAAAATGTACTTTCTATATTTCTAAACTTTCTATTCTCGGATCTATATTTGTCTAATATAAAGTAATTAACTCATATTTAAGGGTTCTTTAAAAACTACAAAGCACAAATTGCTTCACCTGCTTTATCCATGCAGTGTCTGCGTGCGCATGGCGAAATGAGCGCGGGACGGGAGAAAAGCGCCAAAATGGAAGATTTGGTCGCAAAAAGAAACGCAAGGTCGGTCATATGGAAGTATTTTGGATAGGGCTGCACTATAATCACCAGCTGCTTCTACTACGCAGAGCCGTTATTCACCGCCGAGCTGTGCAAAATCGCGCTGGTAATGAACCCAGATTTGCACAGCTCCTCAGTGAATAACGGCTCTGCGTTGTAAATGCGGCTCTATGTAAGATCACGCACCTGATTGAATTTACCGCTGATTACAGAACAGGTGTTGTGCCGATTTTTGACTCCCCTCGTTGAAATCAATAGTAATCCTAACCCCGCCCCTTATCATAACCCCTCCCCCACACCTAACACTAAACCTACCAAAACTAGGGGAGTCATAATCTGACAGGGGGTCAAAAAATTCGGCACTACACCTGTTTTACTGACAACATGCGCAATACATATCGCGCAATGATTATCGTGCAGCCATAATTTTGGATACAAAAAGGATGATGCTGATGAACACCTGATGAACATAAATAAATTTGTACACATCGCAATATATATTGCAGGAAAAAAATATATCGCAATGTAATATTTTTCCCAATATCGTGCAGCCCTACAGTGCCTTTCTTTCTTCTGTGGGACACAGATAAAGGTATTATGAGAAACGCTGGATCCATCTTACAATATATCATTTTGCTGAAACATACAGTAGCAAGGCGGAATCAGCATTGTAGTATTCTCAAACCACTACTGCTTTCCATATTCAAAAGGAACAGAAATCTTTTTAAAAAATCAGCCTTCTGATGAGAAGGAGTGATTTAGTGAGAGAGAGCATGCATGTAAATCCCATGAATATAACAGCTGCATCCAGAAACACAAAAACGCTTCTAAGTGATTTTATTACTGAAACTAAACAGCTGTTATAAAAATAAATACAGCTGGTAAAAGAGTCAAGCTCATAAAATGATCTGTTACTACTTATACTGACACAAGAACCACAACTACTGACATGTATGAGAGTAATGAGCGAAAACATAAAACAAAACAAGCAAGTCATGTGTATTGTTTCTTGTCTTGTTACAATTCAACTTTTATCAGCATCACTACAGCTCGTCTTTTGCCCCTGTTTTGAAGCTATATAAAACTAGGTGCACAAAAAGCAAACAAAACGAAGTGTGGCTTCACAAAACCTTATTGCTGACTGACAAGACCAACCCATATAGTCTTTAAACTTTATTAACTCATCAACTAACTTTTGATATAGTTAAAAATCACTAAAACTGACCACAAGGGGCAGTCCTAGACTGTCTCTCCTTTTATTGTGGTGTATTATATTGATGTCCACTGACACCTAAGGCTTGGCATAATGAAACATTAACGCCTGAAATCACATCTTGCTTTGGTTTACGCTTCCTTGCTAAGATGTCAATCAATAACACCTTGAGTCTCAAAATGAAATATGAAAATGCACAATTCATGGGTAAATTGAATGTCAGTTTGACCTTGCTGGTTGAAGCCACTTTTGCATCAGTTTTTTTGCAAAACAGTCAAATGAAAGAGTTTAGCTCCAACTTTCCTCAATGCACCTGCCTGAAAGTTTCAAGTATACACTGTAAGAGCTTGACTAGTTGCTTCAGGTGTGTTTGATTAGGGTTGGAGCAAAACTCTGCAGGACACCGGCCCTCCAGGACCAAACTTGTTGACTCCTGACCTAAGGCATAACTGATAATGTTTGTGAGAATACTTGTACTATGTACTATGTACTAAGTACTATGAAAAAAAATGACATTATTTTGTTTATGTGTTCATTTTAGCAGAAGGAGATGCAAAAAACAACAACTTTGTATTCATGCACTGTCAGGGCTGCACCAAAGTGTTGTAGAAAATGCATTAAGCATATCAAAATACATAAATACAAATGCAATAAATAATCAGAGGACCTAAATACACACAAACACATAAAAAATAACACACTGATTTTATCTTAATCTAAAGCCATAGAAAACAACAACAAGATTTAAGAACCAATTTAAAACTGGCTTGTGAAAGAGCAGACCTCACATTTAAAGGCAGACTGTTCCAAATTTGGAGAGGCCCAGCCACTCTTAGATTTACATTGACAAAGCGGAACAGTTAAGGGTAAGGAATCAGAAGATATATATTTTGTTGTGGCACCAGATAAAAGTCTTAAACACAAAACAGCATTTTTTTCCCCCGAAACAATTAAACAGTAGTCCATATTGTAAGTCTATAAATCTCCCAGGAAAAGAGCTTGTTTTAATTCCACAACTGATCCCAGATGAAAGAAGGGGCCCTCCTTTGTTTCTCAAAGTTTAGTCATGGATCAAATGCAACACCATGATTTCATTCATGTGGCTGCACACCAGCTGCAAGAAAACCTAAATTAAAATCAGAGGAAGACCTTGAAGGACATAACCACTCATAGAAATCACAAAGAACTGATCAGGGCTCTAGAGTGCGACCAATTTGGTGTGACCTAATTTCTCAATGGTGCGACAAAAAAAAATCAAAGGGTGCACCAGTGCGACCAGCCGTTCGAGGGGCAAAAAAAACGAAACTCCTTGACTCTTAAAAGTTGTATCAGCGATTTCAAGCCTGAAACATAAAGTGTCAGATTCAGCTGACCTTTCTTCGCGATCCGCTCGCTGCCTGCCCCATAAATCGGCTGTGAAAATATGGCATTCCTGATTCATATACCGTTTGGAACGCGTTGGTATTAGTTGCACAAAACCTGCGCGCTGACAGACTTGCGCGTCACGTGCGCGTTATGTTTGTTTATCCTGAAGCGTCTGATCGCGGCTGCGGATAAATGCGCTTGCATTTTTTAATGTTTATATACAAAACTGATGAACACACCGTCAGTTATGTTTTCAGAGCAGAGCAAAACATCTGATATATCGAAAGAGATCCGTGCATTAGTCTGAACGCCGCCTGTTAAAGCTGCCGCGGTCTATGATCTCATCAGTAATAATCAAGCGGCAATAATGCAGAGGGAAAAAGAAAAATCCAACTTTTAAAAGACAAGACTATTTCTGTAAACTTTTGTATACTCAAAGAGCACTTTTTAAAATACG
>JAUCNO010001398.1:2206853-2220301 GCA_032353835.1 Enteromius viviparus | reverse complement strand
CCTATGTCGATAATATGCCTACCATCTCATTACTGCTTTAACCATAATATTCTTATACTTAAAAATGAAAAAAAAAAAAAAAAATTCAAATACTGCATTATAAACTCTTGATCTGGGTAGTAAATGGTAAGTAAGTTACCTTTCTTTTAGAATTGTGCTTCAAATAAAGAACTTTACATTGACCGTATTGTTAGTTAATCATTTACAAGTCAATATTGCCTATATGGACAGCGATTTAAAAAAAATAAATAAATTAATTAATAACTTGTAAAACTGCGGTGTTAAATGTGATGCGGTTAAAAATTTGGGTGCACCTAAGAAAAAAAGTTAGGCGCACTAGTGCAACCAGTGCAAAAAGTTAGTCTAGAGCCCTGCTGATAACCCAATAAATGATAACCATTATCAGTTTTAGCTGGTAAACAAAATTGCTGATCATCAAAATAGTAGTGGATATTGTATATTTGCGCCCAAAAGAAAGCACATAATATTAAAAAAGATTAGGGCCTAAAATAGGCTTATCAAATAATTGGAGAACAATCAGAAAATAAGACTCCAAGTACCAAATTTTCACTTCATCTTAGACTGTTTAAAATAGCATAAATATTTACACTGGCAAGACTTAGAAAAGCATGCAAATGAGGAAGAAGATTCACTCTATGATGGTTGGATTTTGTAATTAATTCACAAAACCAAAATGTGGCAAACTGTGGGGCTCTATGAATCACAGATTAACTATGATCTGTTACACACCTAGCTTTCTGTAAATGAAAGTATTAATTCTCCAAAAATATGTTACTCAGAGACTATTTATTGCTATTGGGGAAAAAAGCTCACTTTGCCACTGGAATATTAGCATATGCATTTTTTAATAATTAAATAATGCATGCATGAATGATGTTGTAGTGTGCACTAGGTCTGCCGCAGTTATGGAATCCTTCATATTATAAATCTAAACATGATTATTTGAGATATGTGTTATAGGCTTAATTTTTAATTCATATACTGCCAAAATATTTATTTTTTAGCCTGGCATTTACAGGTTACCATAGAAAGCTAAAGTAATGCTATAGAGGAGAAAATAAGATAATTTTTCCAAATCTGGAATGGGAACCATGTTAAAAATACAAAACCAACTATATGCACAAATACCTAAATGTCATCCTTCATGAAAAATAATTAAGTAATTAATGGCCACACCTCAAAATAAAGTAACTATTACACAAATACATTAACTGGGTCATATATAAGCTAATTACTTTACTTGAAGTATAACTAAAGGTAACCTGTAAGAAATTTGACCCAAGTAGTTAGTGAATAAAATACTGCTGCAAGTACTCTAGTAAAACTTTACTAAACCTTTCTTTATTAAACGTTGAAGTAAATGGTATGAAGGATGGCAGAGCTGATTATAGTCATGACAACACAGTTGAGTGGTTATGAGTAATGGCAGGGTGCTGGAGTCCAGTAGCATACGGAGAAACAAACTCTGCCACAACAGAATTAACTGAAAAAAAGTCAACGGGTTGCATTTAAAATCACTGATCCTAGAAGTGCTCTGGACAATGCATAACTGGTTGGGTTCCCACCAGAAATGAATGAACTCAATAGCATGTCTTTGCCTCAATAATAATACATCGAGTTGAAGCTCTGTCCAGGGTGATTGCGTGTTTACCCAGTATGCACTGAAGCTGCTGGTTTTATAATTACTTAAATCATGTTTCTTGTTGAGGAAAGTTTAACTTTTCTGACATTTCTGTCTGACGAGCCAAAATACTTAACAGCTTTTTTAAGGAGACACTTGAGTCCTGTCTAGGGACCAGTATATAATACAGACACTCTTTTGATTTGAAATAAATAGAAGCATATTTTAATGCTGAACATATTACACTACTAAACATATCTGTAAAAGTTTAAAATAATGTGAAACGTTACCTAAATACATCTTCCTTTCAAACGTTATCCACAAAACAACATTAAGCATGGATGCAAGTGCAACCATCTTTATACAGCAATGATGTCATCTGGGTACCAAAAAAACAATTTGGCTCCTACATGTTAAATTTAGGCAATGGTGGACTCTAATTAAGTAGTTACTCCAACACTGTACTTAAGTACATCTTTACATCTATACTTTATCAAGTAGCTTCATTGTGGGAAACTTACATTTTGACTGCATTCTAGAAAAAAAACAAGCCATTATATCTAAGTAAATAAATAAATAATGTTTAAAAATAAAAAATAAGCGGCAATCAGTTTCAGTGGTAAAACCCTCTCTTATGATTGGAGCTCTCATAGTGTTCTGCGCTGCGCTTTGCTTCCTCTGCTGTCATATTACACAACAATAATGGCCGCATTGGGAGTTATCCAGAAATGCACATCCGCCTTTTTTAACTTGCACACAAACAACTAGTGGACAGCTAGTCACGCAGCCAATAAAAAGTTGATTATAGCAACATATGGTTTGTGTATATTGTGTACAAGTGGTCACAAGCCTTTCACCTGTGTTACGGAAAATGCTAAGCTTGCTTCATACAATGCCTAAAACAACTTATTTTTTTCAAGATTTAATGCTTAATCGTATAAAAATTCACAAGAGATCTGAAAATGTTCATGCAGTTGTTCTTTTTTTTTTTATTAGACACTATAGGGTTTTTTGTTCCATCGCTACGTTTGTCAGCCATTTGGAAGCAATGCTGAAATAAATAAAAACACTCAAAATAAAAGTAAAAGGAAGTCATTCATCACGGTTCATACTCTAAATAGTTAAGAACCATCTGTCCAGAGTAGTGGATTTCATGCATCAAACGGTTAATTCATTTTAAAAGTTTAATCATCTTATATTGCATAGTGATTATTAATACATTTGCTTATTTGCAAGTCATGCATATTTAATGTTTGGTCCACTCAAATCTCCTTTGACAATGATTTACTAGTTGATTACTCATGATAACTCAATAATGTCTGATTAAGCTATAACCTCTATCTGTGTTCCTGTCTCTCTCTGCATTAATAGGTAGCTCGAGCAAGGCTCAAATTAATTCAAAACAATGAAAAAAGCATACCAATTGTCTGTAGTGTGGTTCATACAATATTGTTATGTATTATTTCATATACAAGAATGAGAAAAATGTAAAATAGTTTAATTAATATGCGGTCATTAAAAAGTGCACACATAAGAATAATTAATACAATGATATATATACTTTTAGAAACTATAAAAAGCTGCAAATATTTGTCTTGTGGGCCTGTAAATAACAAAACTAAATTGAATTGTAGACTGCATGACCATTAATCTCTAACAGAAATGTAATGACTTTGACGGCAATGGTATTTTATGAGCTTTTGCAGATTGGACACGAACCTGTCCCCATGAGTGCAAAAACACACTGCCACAGCTCTGGCATCTCATGGGTTCCTAAACTTTATTTTCTACCTCCTCCCATTGTTGACAAATCAATTATACTGTAGCTGTTGTTCACTATGAGCTCTGCTCAACACACAATACTCATAATTGTTATATGTAATTTGCCATGTTGAAATTTATTTTTGACATATGATCCCTTCCCTTGACATAAACATGTCTGTCAAAGTAAGCCATAAATATATGACACAAAGCTGCTTAGACACACATCAAGACCAAGTGGGAAAATAAACTACGATGATATTTTTAACTAAAATAGTAAGTGAGAATCATATCAAAATGGTAATATTTGACAGCGTACATCAGAAGTCAGTAAAAAAATTTGTAGGTTATTACACATTATAAATGTGTTATTAACAGTCTAAGCATCATTCTAAATATCTAAATATTTTCTTAAAAGAAAAAAAAAATTAAGCCCATCTACTGACACAATTAATAAGAGACTATGAAAGAACAAGCCCAGATACATTTACAATATTTTTTAGTCATGTCAAAATATATTTTTGCAAAGAGATATTTATATTGAGATCCAGTTATTGGGACTTCTTTGTAAATAATGTGCATATTTAAACAATAGAATGAGCTCATTGTTATTATTAAAAGCTAACTTGAGGAAAACTATAAATACAATACAAAATAATAAATATTTTGTTTAAATTTGGTAACTAAAATAAATTAAGCAATTAAAAAGCAATATCATTTACAATGTTTCACCCCTTTAACTTTCCTATATATTCATACTTCTGTCATATAAGTCTTTTAATAGGTTACTCTCTTTATTATGCATACACTTTATTATACATATTATTCATATTAATTATTATGCATATTTTACATTTTTCCCATTATTGAGTTAAAAATGGCTACTGACAAAGTACAAAAACATAACATATATAATATAACAGCTTTTTTTTTCTTTTGTCCCTGTTATAATTTACTGACTGAATAAATAAATAAAAAGATGCGCAAATGTCTCCAGATACTGCTTAATGTCACATTTTTGTTTGCCTTATAAGGCATAAAAAAAAAACCACATGATGATTGTCTGTTATTTAATAGATATATAGTCAGTATCCTCATGCTGTGCATATAAAAATCCCACCAACCCTGAGCTAATAAAACCTCAGGTTTAACATCTTCTGCTCTATCATGCCTGAGACCTGCCTGGAATAATCAAATGAATACTTCAAAGTAAAAGCCTCCCAGATTAATCAAACAAAAATCTAAAGCATGTATTTCTGTTGAAAACCACAGATGTGTGAAACCGGCCAAGCATGTTGGAGCAAACTTGTTTATTTTAGGGCGGACCACTGACAAGCCCAGATCTTCCACGTATGTATGATTTTTGATCACTTTAGAGTATGGCGTAATTATGTACGTTTTTGTATTTATACACATGAAAAAAAATGAAACCAGTAACATTAATTACAGCACTAATCAATTGTTGCCTGGACATTCATAATCCTTACAGATTTTACAAAAAGCAAACATCAATATAATGACAGACTGTTATGCTCTGTAAGTGGTTTTAATACTAGTCTCACATAGCCACACTGTAAAAACAATTCTGTAGTTTTTGCCAAAATTTATAATTTTGTAAAAATACAGAAAACCACTTTTACAGCAAAAATACAAAATAGCATCATGGTAACACACATGGCACTTAAATAATGCAATGAAACAACAATAGGATGTAACCTAAAGCCCAAATGTACATTAACTGATAAAACAAATATTAGAAAACATAATTATTTAAGCAAAATAGATTTAAATGTGGAGTGTCAAGCAGGGTATTCTGGGAATATCAGTTTACAGTTCAGACCTGCCCAAGAGGCCATTTGACAGGGAAAGCAACCAATCACGTTTCGATTGCGATGGTGTCATGTTTAGGGGTGTGGAAATGTCGTCACAATAACAGACCTTTGTAAAACTTTTGAACATATTTTAAAGACTGCATGCCACAAAATGTAAAGATTTCAAACTTTTGAAAATCCAGCACTGAGTTGATCCTGATAAGCGCTCGTTGTACAGTTGTAAACACGATAGCTTTCTTCTTTTAATGAGGGAGTTTGGAGTCACAGTATCTTTGTTTCCAGGAACATAAAAGAACACGACACGCACGTCTCCCGAAAATCCTGTAAAATTTAACCACTCCGACAAGGACTGCTAAACTGCTGAAATGTTTCCAAATAAGTGTGCAATATGCATCAGACATTTAGCCAACGGTTTGTGGGCGTGACGTTCGAGACTCATGTAACAGATTATCTGTAATAGTAATAATAATAAATTAATTAAATATAATTAAATAATCTGATTAAAACAAATTATATATAGTCCATAAAGTGTTGTGAAAAAAACACTTAATCATCAGCACTAACATTTTATATTCCTCTCAGGTTGTGAAGTTCTTTTAGAGCTCTCCTGCTCGCACTTACTTTCCTCTCTCAAAAATGAACGCGTTCTGAAATAGTAATTGATCCTCATTTCATTTCACCTTTTCTTCTCACAAATCCAGTAATTATTCCTTCATAAGCAAACAAGTAAATTAAACCTGATTCTGCTATGATGTGCAATCAAACTGTTTACAGTTGCCTGAAACTTATAATTCATATTTAATGAAGAATGAGGAGAATAGGAAGGGGTGGGGTGGGGGTAATATTGAGCAAATATTACAGAAATTTTGACTTGCCATCTTCATCAAAATTTTACTCCCTCAGAGAGCGGCTTGGTGTGTGTGACTGTGTGTATTTGTGACTTTTATCGGTAGTCTGATCTTTGCATAACACACTGTAAATAGGTCAGGTTAGACTGACCTGCTCGTACTCGCCTACTCCACCCACAGAAAATTAATGCCAACACAAATACATCAATCTCCCAGCCCTGAGCTCATCCCATACACACACACACACACAGACACACATATATTGATTATAACCATCAAATGTCTAATCAAACCCCATTAGATGCATCAAATACAACAGACCCAAACACACACTAGTGTGTCTGCTTGTGTTGGATTAATTTGCGGTGGGTGAAGCAAACTGTGTGTCTGTGTTTATTTCAGAAAATTCATTACTTCCCTCAACAGCTGATGTCAGGCTGACTTCAAAGAAATGTCCTCTGATTATTTTTCTGAGTGCTTTTATAGTTCACGCACACACAGTTTTCTGAAGCCCGTTGGCCATTGCACATGCTCCATCCTGAGCCAATGTGGAATGTTCTACATAGTTGTGAAACTTCTGAATAGACTTGGATGTAAACAGGTCCAGTTTAATTGCTCTTTGGCTGAAAGTGCTGTGAGGTCACAGAATGCCCAAAAGCATAGTTCTAAGACAAAGTGTGTTTACGTGCAAACAATGCAACTTCTGTTGTACTTGCGATACAGCATCTTTATTTTGAGTTCAAATACGAGGAAATACTAATCACAGCAGGATACGTCCTCCACCCTTACAGTAGCAAAAAGCATGTCTTAAATAATAGAGCATTAAGCAATTACTACCACTACCTTAGGATACATTAATATACTTGGATGGGGCCTAATGGTTAAGGATGTGAGCTACTAGCTCCAAGGCTGCTGACTCAATACTAAGTAGGATTCACCCAGGAGAGTTACTAAGATCACAGTTCGACTTTGAGGTCGAAGAAGGAGGCACTCATACTAGGGTGAATAACAAACGTCACTTAAGATATTGCTGGAAAACAATTAGTAAAATTACCCATCTGAGAGAACATACAATACATAATCATCACAGGAAGCTTTCTTAGTAGGGACAATTTAAAGTCAGTGAATCTATATAGATGGAAACACAAAGAAACAAATGCTATTTCTACAGTCTACAATTCTACATTTTCCTGTCCTGCCTATATATATATATACAGTGTTCAGACCCCCTTAAATTTTTCCCTCTTTGTTATATTGCAGCTAGAGCTGCATGATTCAGGATAAAATGATAATCAAGATTTCTTTTTCTTATAATAAAGATCACAATTCTCTCTCAATTGGAGAACTTTTTTTATTTTAAATATTTATCCCTGAACATTAGGTTATCAAACATTATAGTACAATAATACATAATACTCTTTGCTTTAAATTTAAAGAAATGTAATGAAAAATAATGTAATAATGTAAAGAAAAAAAATCTCCATTAAACATTAAGAAATTAAACATAATAATATACATAAATTATTTATTTTATATATTATAGATGTGCGTATTGTATTGTTTGTTTAGTAATTATAGATGTGAATTGATGTGAGACAAATTACATATATATATATCTTTTAACGATTAATTGTACAGCTCTAATTACAACTATTTGCTAAAATCATTTAAGTTTTATAATTTTCCTCATTAATGTACCGACAGCACCCCATATTGACAGAAAAACACAGAATTGTTGACATTTTGGCAGATTTATTACAAAATAAAAAATTCAATATCAATTGGTCCTAAGTTTTCAGTATGTTCAGTATTTAGTAGAAGCACCCTTTTGAGGGGAAAACTTAAATGATTTTATCAAATGGTTGCAATATAACAAAGAGTGAAAAATTGAAGGGGGTCGGAATAAAATGTAAAAATTCTGTAAAATCTTTTTAATATGTTATCCTCTTTGAGGCTTAAAAATACACTCTTAAAATATCAATAAATTATTGCACAAGCAAAGTTCAGAGCCAGAGATGCAAAGCCAAAGCAAAAAGTGTTATTAGGTATTTCTGTGACATATTCCCCCTCTTTGTATAACCAACAAGGATTCTTAGCATGAGAAAACAAATTTAAAAGAGGCAACCAAAGGTTTGTTGTCTGATAATATCCGCCTCAGGCAGCACACCCTCTGAACGTTCATTGACGATCTGACACATACTGCACACAGAAATGGTAAGACCTGAATCTGCCAACTCCAAGATGACTGGCTGGCTCTTACGTAATGTCTGGGTGGAGAACTGTTTATCGGTTTTCAGAAGAACAATGATGTGTTTACACTTTCCCACACTGCCACAGTGTGACGACCCTGGCGTATCTCCAGACCCTACTGAGAAGAGCGTGGCCGTTTTTGATTGGACTAGCCCATGTTAATTGCTAATGGGTAGCATATAAAGTGTATATGTAGTGTGTGTTAACTAAGGGTAAACTCTGTTGAGAGGGAGTCTCAGGTTTTAGTTTTTTTGTGTAACATGTAACCTTTTGTTGATGCTTTAATTTTGTGTTTTTCTCTGTGCATTTATAATATGTAGATTAAGTTTTGGTTGTGATTATATTTGTTTATATTATATCCCTAGGCTTATGTTTATAATTTTATGATTTTTCCATTGCCGTATTTGTACAATTAAATAATCTATATTGGTTATATATTTTGGATTGATTCCTCTTTTATGTTGCAACCTCAAACGAGTGAGTCGTAACAACAGCAAGGACTTAAAGAATGATGAATGAAGTCTGCAATGTTCGGAGCGTTAAGCTTCTCATAACGAGAAGTGAACAGAGTAGATGTTGTTGAACATATCAAGATACTTTATTTTTGTTCTCAAGCTACACGTGACTTGGCCTCCCACAACACTGTCCCAGAGCAGTACTTCCAAAAGTATTGTAACCCTAGTAGTTTGTAAAAACCACCGGAACCTTATACGTATGATGCTAATGGGAATCACAGCTCTGGTCAATCAAACAAACAACTAAAGAAGCAGATGACAGCCTTGATGTTTACTCTATTTGGATTACTGTACAGTACAGTCTGACTATAAATTTAAAATCGAAACCCTGCCATGGATTTTTTGCAAGATGGTAAAGAGCTTAAGAAATGTGCTAATAATATAACTCCAAGACAAGATGGTAACCAGCAGCTTAGAAAGAAACAGAAAATAAATAATGTCAGGTGTGTGATTAGAATTAGTAGGTTCAGTTTAGACTTCTTGTATGTTTAGCTGCATACTTGAACAGAAATGCATTTTCTTGATTTAAACATATTTCAAGGGAAGGTCCCAGTTCAATCTGCACCACAGACACAGAAGTGCACGTCTTTTCAGAAGCCTCCATTGTATCTGTCACTCTTGATTAAGAGTCTAAGCTCTCAGAGTTTCTCAGTTTCAAAAAGTTTCACTCAACTAATTTCTACTCCTTTTAAGGGTAAGAAATCATACTTGCTTCTTGACAAATTACATTCTGCTTTTGCCAGAGTTAAACTGAATTTAGGAATGAAATCTTTTGCTACATTTTGTTGTGAGCTTCTTTTCATTGGTCGGCATTCTCTTTGAACAGGCAGAACAAGTATCACTTCAGTTGAATGACCCCAATGCTTGATTTACTGAGAACAGAGGGATGTTATGGTTTTATAAACTTTCCCAAAGGAAGGATGCACTTTACATTTTCAGTGTGATAATTTGCTTGTTAATGTTCAAATTACTTGAAAAACCTGTTCAAATGAAGATTATATGTACCACATTTAAACCAGCATTTGAATAAAACGTTAGCACATCTTTTAAAAGATAAGACCACATGTCATTGCCTAAGCCTCACCCCTTCCTCTTGCCCCTTGAAATGAAGTGGAAAGGGAAAGGGTTAAAAATTTTACCCTAAGAAATGGGACACTACGACTACACTGTTATACGTCACCATCCATTGTCACTAGCTCCTAACATTACGTCAGAGGACATGCGCCGATGTAAGCACCGTTCATTTACAAGTACACATATGCACATGCAGTCAAGTCACCGGGTATATTTCCTAATATTGTGCAATTGGTGCTATCCGCTAGCAAACTTTAGCGATTTTTTTGCAAACATTTCTTTACAGAACATCATTGTAAATACAAACACAAGACTGATGGTAATATACATTTAATGAATAATTGTCATAAAAATCCTTATTAATGGCAAAAATTACTTAAATTTATGGGTCTGCTTGCTCTAATGAGCAGCCATGTTGGAAATTTCTCTTAGCCCTTTGTTTGAAGTGAGGTCCTGAAAAATCTTCGTTTGAGGGACTATCTAGCCCTTCCCACTTCCTCTCCAACCAAAAGAGAATTGAGACATCCCTACACGTGAACGCGCCAAACTGAGGGGTAGGGCTAAGGGGTAGAATTGGGATTGGGCCTAAATGTGACTGACATAAGTTCAATTTTTGATTCCTTTCTCTTTTGTCCGACGAAGTTGAAAGATTTAAGATCTCAACACTTAAACAAAGCAGTCTTACAGGTCACAGATGTGTGTTACAGTTTCCGACCAAGCTGTTTAATGTTTTGACAATTTTTTGAGCCTCACACAAACTGAACTGTTTAATATTTGGTTCAAACTCCAGAGCTTAAAGGTCAACATTAAGAACTTTTCGACCAAAAAGAAGAAGGAATTACATTTATCACTAAGTTTTATAAGTAATTTGTATCTGAAAGTGATATGAAGTGCCATGTCGCATGTTGAGCAAATCAATCTGAGTTACACAGATGCAAGGTACGTATCTTACGTCAAGGGGTTGCGAATATAAATAGAAATGTTGGCTTTAAAATTCAATCAGCTTAGATTTTTAGATATTTTTCTAAGATGAAGTAAAATATCAAATCAAAAACTGGCTCCTCGCACGATATAAGAAGGAGAAAACACCATGGGACAGAGATATAGCAAAAGAGGGTGGCAGGTGGCTTAGAAATACTAAAAAAGAAATCCAGGCGCTGAAGGAAAGACGATACAGTGGGAGGCATTGCTCATGTAAAACAACGCTGAACACCAGCAGCACTTTTGTACACTGACTCCAAGATGCTTCAAGAATGTCTTTAAAATGCATGCTTAAGAAAAGGTAATACCTAGGACATATTGTTTCAGGTGTAATATTGATCAACGGCCCTTATAATGTTTGATAAAACATAAAGCACAGTATAAATAGAACTTAAGTATACAGTAAATAGTCTATACAGACCATAAATGTTAGCATAGACATTTGGATATGCTTTCAGGCTGAAAGTCTAAATTTGTGTAGTATCTTTGCATGTTTGCAGGTTAACCGTAGGCATGTAATGAGTCAGAACTTTGCATTACTGAACCTTTTTTTCTGTGTTTCCAAGCCATCTTCCATCTCTCTCCCATGCTGTTTTACCCTATTTTTCCCCTCCTTCCTTTCTCTCATATGCCCAATGACTTTCATCATGTATTCAATTTTCACCCAGACCCCTGACGATCTTACAGAGGAACAGAGGACCGTGTGACAGTGTGTGTGTGCACATGTGTGTGTCAGGGAGACAGTAGCCTGAGAGGTGCTGAGATACTGTTAATATGGCCTCCAGCTGCATGAGAGGGTCTAGAGGGGCAAAAGTGCCATAATTCTATAATGTGCTGATAACACTCTTTCTCCTCTCTCTTTTTCTACTCAAAGAGAGACAGCTCTCCTAATCCTCCCCATCCTGTCATTTTTTTTCTTTTAGTTCCTTTGGAAATACCTCACATCTCTTACATTTTCTGCCAAACTTTATATTCTATCTCGCACAATCTTCCTCAGTTCTATCTCTTATACCTGTAATTTAGACGCTGATGGAAGTTGTTACTGATTTGACTGATTGTAGAATAATACATGCTCTCATTTCATCTCCCGTTCAGCATGTGCTCTATAATAACTTCAGATAGGTGCGTTTGAGTCGGTGTCCAATTGAAACTAGATCTCTCCTCCTCATTTATATCCCTCACAGTGCCACCACCTTTTCGGCAATCAAAGAAAACAACCTCAGTGTGCAGTAATGCTGCCCTATATCAGCTCCCTGACAAGTGTAATTGCAGGTCATTGTCACAAAGTGAAGAAGTGCACCTGTCCACTGAGGAACGTACTGCTTGATTAACCTAAAATCATGTATTACTTTGCGATAAAGCACACCTGAGGAATAATTTGGAAAAATTCCTCTCAGATTATTATTATTATATTTTTTATGTAATTGTAGGCTATCTAGTATGAAACAAGCCTGTATTATAAAACTCTGGCCTTACAATAAATACTTCAAGATAAATAATAGCAATTACATGCAATTTATTAAAGTTAAGGTGCTGCTTTCTATAGTTCCACACACAAAAAAAGAAACCTTTTGACTTCTGTTCTTTCCTGACTACATGGAATTCTTTAATAATTTATCTGCTGTATACATTAGATACAGGTGCATCACAAAAAATTTTATATTGTGAAAAAGCTCCATATATTTTAGATTCATTAAATGTAAAGTAAAACTTTTTTTAAGTTGTTGTTGTTTTAATATTGATGATCAGAATTTACAGCACATGAAAGTATAACGTTTCTCAAAATTTTCGCACTTATTACACGGTTGCAAATTCTTCAGCACAAACTCCAGCTTCAGTCAGGAGGATGGTCATGGAAGCGATCAGTTTGTGGCTTTGCTGAGGCACTGTGAGCCTTCAGATCGTCTGTATTGTTTTATTGACTGTATTACATCCTTCTCTTGAAAATATCCCAGAAATTCCAAATGGGATTCAGGTCAGGAATGTTGGCTTGCCAATCAAGCACAGTAATATCATGGTCAGCAGACCGCTTGGCAGTAGTTTTCACACTGTGTGCAGGTGCTAAAGTCCTGCTGAAAAAGGAAAGCCTAAAGTGCTCCAAAATCTCCTGTTAGATGGCTGCATTGACTTTATACTTGATAAAACACAATGGACCAACACCAGCAGACGTCACTGGCAAGCTCCTCGGACATCAAGCATTCGCAAGTGTTGAATCGGCTTTGAATGACAGTATTCTATATATATTCTTATATAGTATATTATAATACTATAATTTATTATAATATTATAAGCGTTTTTATTTTTCAATCCATCTCAATGGATGCTCAGTGGAGCTGTATTTGATGTACCATAACCTCTGTGAATACGCACGGGTTCTTTCACGCAAAGAAAGATGAAGAGCAAGAGAGTCTTTCATAACATGCAGACTTGATGCGCTACATGTAAACGGTATTCTTTGTTGTGCTTTCCTGTCAAAATAACGGATTTCATTTGGAATTCCTCTACTTTTAAGAACTGCCGGTTTCTCTGGTAGTGGGCGGGACTA
>JAUCNO010001398.1:2159309-2184997 GCA_032353835.1 Enteromius viviparus | reverse complement strand
TAGTGATTAATCATGATTAATCCACTGAAAATCCTGATTAATTTGATTAAAAATTTTAATCATTTGACAGCCCTATTTAAAATATATTAAAATATGACATGATTGCAATACCACATTTTCAGTAGCCATTACTCCATTTTACTAAGAAAAAATGTGCTATATAATTCTTAGAAATCATTTTAATGTGCTGATTTGGAATTCAAGAGACTTTTCTTATTATTAGCACAGTTGAAAATGCTTGTGTTGCTTAATGAACTGTGGAAATAGCAGTACCAAGTCTTTTTCAGTTGTTAAAGTAGTTAGTGTACTTTCATTTGTAAGTCACTCTACAGTATCGCTTTAGAAATTTAGTTTTTTTTTTAATGGCCCAACAAAAACATATTTTTCCAATCATTCCATTTTTCTTTCAAGAGACGAAAGATATTCTGTACTCAGAAACAAAGCAAATAGGATTTAACCAGCACAGGAGAGAGAAGTGGACAGCCCAGATTCACAAACAAATAAGGAGAAAATAAGTGTATGAAGTTTTAGAAAAAGACCCCTCACTGATGCTTAGCACAGACTAAACACCAGCTTTATTTGCAGTAGAGAAGACGCTGCCGGCCTTTCAATATAGCACAAAGAAAAAGCCACATCTAAAACTTGAATAAAAAATGATTAGAAATGCATAGATGTATTGAATCTTTAGTCTCATTTTCTCTCAAACAACAAAAATGCATTAGTGTTTCCCAAAGGAAAACACCTGCCTAGAGGGGAAACCAAGAAATGTTAAACAGTATACGTCGCATCACCTGATGACACCCTGCATGAGAGATGTGAACAGACTGCACGCAAACAAAAAAAATACACTGCCAACCTGTCTCAGGATGGCAGGTCCCATGTTGATTGCAGTTGCAAGGTACACAAGGGGAGAAGGGTCCGCTATTAGGGGTTTCCCTGGTGAATCCAGAAGCACAGTGTTCACAGAACTGCCCAGTGAACCCTACAGGACAAGTGCACTCCTCCACCCATGAAGCATGTGGAACAATATTGTAGTTTGTCCGGACCGCAGATTCAAGGCTGACCCGGGAGAGTTGGGAGGTGTCTGTAAACAAGAAAAATAGGGTAAAATTTTAATTTGTAAGTAACAGTAAGTAACTTTGCAACTACATGTCAACTAGCAGTCATTAGTGTATTAGTAGACTGTCTGCTTAATAACTTCTCACTTTATTTTGGTGGATCCACAACATACTACAAACTTTGCAAGTATGTGTCAACTTATTCTACTAACTCTAAATGTACCCCAACAGTCTACTCAGTTTCTACTCTTAATAAAAATGAGTTAACATGCAGTTGACATGTAGTTACAAAGTTACTCATAGAAGAATGTCTCAAGCGGACTACTGAAATAAAGTGTTACCGAAAAAAAAAGATATATCACTATAATTGTAAATTCTACTTTTCTACAATAAAAAAATGCACCACAGTATAAATGTTTGAGACTAGTACGATTTAAAAATACATGAAATCATTGAACATTAAAGGTGACAGTAAGATATTTAATGCCAAGCAAAAGGTTTTCTTTTTAATAATTCATAAAATTCAAAAAAGTATCATGATTTCCACAGAAAAATGTAGCATCACAACTGTTTTCAACATAAACAATATGATTCGTTTAGAAAATGCTTCTTGAGCACGTTAGATATTAAATCAATTTGAATTAGTATCTTTATTTCTGAAGGGTCATGTGACACTGAAGCCTGGACTAATGATGCTAAAAATTCAGCTTCATCTTCACAGGAATAAATTACATTTGAACATATATTACAACAGAAAACAGTTATTTTAAAGGAAAACTTCACAATATTAGTGTTTAGTGGCATTGTTGAGTCCTTTGAAAAATGTAGAAAATGTAAAGAAAGAAAAAACAAAACACTACTGCAAACAAAAAAACAATCTTATAAATAAATAATCAATCCTTGGGTTCCAAAGAAATTATAAAACCGTAAATACACTGTTTGATAAAAGGGTATTTTATTAAGAGAAAGAAACATGATGTGCTGTCTTAGAAAAGTCAAGTGCCCATTCAAACGTATTTTTATATTTTTTTGAAGGGAAAAAAAGGATTCAGCACTTCTGATGGATTTGGAAAGAGCATTCCACTATGAAGCTACACTGAATGTGAAATCACTGTGTCCCGTCCACTTGTAAATGCCCTCACGATGTAGCTTAGCTAGCCTGCCTGCTAAAGCCCCCCTCTGCCTCTCTCTCACCTTTGCTTACACACAGACAGACATCAGGACCACTGGGTGCAAGCAGATAGAATCTTTGATCACCATATGAATAAATGAACAAGGAATGAATTAATCAATAAGGGCTGAGTGGGGAGAGGTGGAACATGGTGAAGGTGAGTGGGTCTTTGTTTCTCTCAGGGATCCATACTGCCTCATAAATAGTGATAGATAGAGAATTTCTCTCTCACCTCAACTCTCTCTCTCTTCCTCCAGGGTCTGTGTGTCCTATCGCCTCAACTTCTCAACTTTCATATCAGGACATGGCCAGGAAAACTAATGTTTGTGTGTGCTTTTGAAAGATACCAGCATACAGACAAACCGTTTATCATTTGCACGTTGTAGCAGAAGAGGAGAGCGGTTTGAATGCATACACAGATTTGTTTGGATTTCAGCTCAGCAGTTTCCAAGAATCAATGAGAAGACCTGTCACTACAGGACGTGGTAGGAAAATAATTACGCTCTTTGGTAAGATGTAATTTACTTCCTTTGACGAAGAAAACGGAAGAGAGTGAGACAAAGTGTGCGTTTGAGAGAAGATGTATACTCCCACGCAGAATCACACGGCTTGTCTTAAACTCTTCGCTGCATGTGCAGTATGTGTAAGAGCAGCTTGGCGGGGATTCTAAGAGTTTAGTCTCCTCTTATAATCATTTTCTCTTTTTACTACAGCTTCTTACTATCGCCTGAATGAAGACGCACAACAAATGCAAATGTAAAAAAGCACCTATAAAAAGCTTCAGGTTAGCAGAAAACACTGCCAAGCGAAATTGCCATATGCTGATGTTGCACACACACGAATGTCATTACTGGATCCACAATTGTTTTCTGATTTCTGAGGTGTTTACACATTTCTAATAATAATAAAAAAAAAATGGCACGTGTACTCACGTTTCATTCTGCCATGAAAACTGAAATACCTTTCTTAGAAAACACAAAGCAAAACCTGTTTTAAGCAAACTATTCCCTAATTGAAGCTGTTACAAAGCATAGATTGAGAATTTTCTAGACGCATGGATAAAATACCCACTAAAATAATTTTACCTTACCATTTGCAAAAACTTGCTCACTCTGCAATTATTTAATAGATTAAATGCACTAGAATAGTATGTGTAGACACGTTTTTAATTAATAAACTTGTAATAATCAATGATTTACAGAAATGTACAGAAATACATACTTTCATGTCTTTTAGTTATGATCAGTTTTACTGTCTGGGGTTTGTTGCGTCATGCCGCACCACATCCAGTGCAGACAGCATCACTGATTAAAACAGGCTTTATTTTGTTTTGTCACAAGACTACTGTTTAATACACTTATGATATTGCTTTTGGTAAGCTACATAAGTTTTTATTTCTTTTTCCAGTATAAAAACATTTAGGCCTACAGTACATTATTGTTTTTAATGTCAAAAAAAAATATCGATTTAAGGTAAAACAAAATTTGAAGAAATGAAACACTGAATTCCTGACAGAATGGGAAACAGCCACAGCTATAATCCATTCAGCTGAATTGTTTTCCAGTGTGTGGCTCTTTCCAACTGGCAAATACAGTGGCACATTACTGCATGTATCTCAATGAGAACTGAAATCATGCCACAATGAAAGGCACTAAACACAATCACAGCACAGGAACGAACTGGGGGGCATGACCAAACTTACAGGCTTCACTACTAATCGATGGCTGATTATAGTACAGTCTCAACATTTCAGAGCATGTATTTTTCTTACAGAATTGCACAACACACACACACACACACATATATAAACCATGCATATATACATATAAAATCATATAACGCATATATACATATATAAACAATGACTTACAGTTCTGGCCGCCTGCATTGCTTATATGTAGTGCAGTTAAATTGTAAAGCATTCTGAGAAACTCAAATGGGGCAATAGATGGATTTATTCTCTTCTCTGTTAACCTGGAAACCAGAAAGCAGAGATAATTGTTAGGAACATGTGACTGCATTTGCTGTAATAACTACGGTAGTGTTTTTTAAAAGAAAACAGCGCTCCTCAGACTTTATTTACGTAAAACTGAGCCTCTTCATTAAAGCCCACTATGTCTAGTCAATTTAAGTCATACGGAATAAGGAAAGTCTCTCAGTATAAGTGAGTCACAAAATATATGAATTTTCTTGTCACTCTGCTAGGAAAGGGCCTGTCAAAACAACAAATGCAAATGCAAAAAGCTTCTTTGAACAGAAAAGCTTCAGGTTAGTGGAAAAGACTGCCAAGTAAAATATGCACACAGACACAGTACACACAGATGCTATGACTGAAAATACAATTGTTTTCTGAAGTTTATTCTTGTTGTTCACACATTTATAATTATATTAAACAAAATGTGGTCCCAGTGGGCAAATAATTCAGTCTGCCACGGAAACTGAAATGTCTTAAAAAAGTAAATGCACAATTTCTCTTCCTATAACGTAGCTGTTTCCACCTGGTATTAAGATGCTCTTTTTTATAGGTTGCCACTGCTATATAGAGGTGAAAAGTGAATAGTAATTGGTTTAATAACTAAGTTTTTAGCAGTACTGAAAGAAATAAATTAAAACTCTAGCACTCTCATGAGAACAATTATAATATTTTTAAACAGAAAGCCCATTCATGTGATAAATATGGCATATTATACACCCTTCACAGGTTATACATTCAAGCTGAAATGCAATAAAAAAAATGGGTGGACTAAATTAAAGAACATTTATAAAAGCAACAGTATTGAGAAGAATTGCATTAGTATAATTAGTGAAAGTATAATTTCTTTTTCAGTGTTTTATTTTTTGCACCAAAAAGATAAAAAGGGATTAAAAGGGTTATCAACTGAGAAATCAAATAAGAGGTCATTGTACCATAAACACATCCTGTACTTTTTTAGAGCTCAAAACTTTCTTTCTAGTCTAAAAATAGCTTATTCTGAAGCCAGTCTGCTAAAACGACAGCTTGTGGAATGTGCCACTTTATGATGTAACAGTGTGGCTATACACCACCTCCACAGAAGATCTGCTTCTACTGTACATCACTGCCTTTTTAGCCCTGCCTACAGATTTGTGCACGTAGTAGGTAAATGACAGCAAAGGCAGGTCCATGCAGAAACCAAACAATAAACTTTATATGGTTAACTTTAAATGAATGTTTAATAAAATTTCAAACTACAACAGTAAGAACTTTGTCTTAAGTTTACTTCGTTTTATCATGGATTTATTCATAAATGTTAGTGTTTGCCTAGCTTAAGTCTTGTCTGTGAAACCAGGAGAATACAATATTCTATCATTATACATTTTCATATTTTAAATCACATTTATTCAGTTTTAAATAAAGTAAACAATAGTTCCCCTGCATTACTGATGTTTGATTATTACAGATGATATAATAGACCACGGCAGCGTTAACATGCTTTATTCAGACTAATGCACAGATCTCTTTCGATATATCAGATGTTTTGCTCTGCTCTGAAAACATAACTTATCGTATAAAATGCAAGCGCATTTAAACCTGATCCTTAAGTCCCTTTTAACCCATATGCCTTATTTCAGCAATGTATTCACTATCTGCCCACGTTAGCAAATAGTTGGGAATAACACCCACACACCTGAGAGTGAAGGTGTTGATCGGTGTCTCCTTCAGTGAGGAATAAGTCTCCTGTTGTGAGTACAAATCAGCAGTAACCGATATTCCGGAGCCCTCCAGCATCACGGTCACACTTCTGGGCAAGAGTTCCTCCAGCTCAGCTGTAAATGACACGCTAAGGGTCCGTCCGTAGCTTAGCAACCTGTTCCCCAGGTATTTATCTGCAATATGAAGATAAAACATTTAACAATTACCATGCATATTCCAATTTGTATGACCATAGTGTGATTAAGCAAACACGAGTGTAACATCTATCTGATAGCAACAGCTGGGCTGTGAATTGAGTTAAGTGGTTTGCTCAAGGGCAGCGCAGAATTTTCTGGAACACAAACTCACAACCTGCAGATTACCAGCACATTACACCAGCCACTGAGCCGCAACGACCCGATTACCAAAGATAAACACCGGCACAATGAAGAGTGTGTGACTGTGAAAGATAACAACTGTAAAAATATAATAGGAGGCCAAAATGTACAGCTCACAGAAAGAAAGTGGATTTTTCTGCTTCAGAGAAAATAAGACGGTTGTATCTCTCTGATCTTATTGTGTTTGTACATCTCTATATGCAAGAGAGTGTAAGAGGACGAACATAATTGCCACTCATATCTTCCAGCCTCATTAAAGAGCTTTAACAAGACTTCAAAGAACTCCATGCTGAGCTTCCGCAAAAATTCACAAGCATGGACACACACACACATTCATAAATATATACTGTGTGCATTTTGAAGTTCATAAAGTCTGTAATATAGAAAAGGCCAGAGCGGGTGTTAAGTAACTGGCACATTTTGACTTGACTACATCAGTAGTCAAGCTTGCCATTATCCCTATTGCATTCCTTTAGTAACAGTAGCATTTTAAAACACCAGCAGAGAAGCATGTGGTACCGAGTCTCATTTCTAAATTCTATAGCACAGGGTGGTATACTATATTTATGTATTTATTATCTGGTTACTGTGCAAACATACAGTAGTGAATTTATGTGGAAAAAGGCTAATGCTTTTTTTATGCATTCCAAATTAATTTGCATGATGAAAAAACATTTTCGAGCACTGCAAAAGTTGAGCCATCCTATTATGCATGAACAAGTAGCCATGAAATATAATATTTAAAAACAGTTGCACTGAAATGCGAGTTTTTGTCAGGTTGTGCTACTCATGTATGGATTATTGCCTTTTGGAGCTTCAAGTTGAGATGCCTAAAATGTAACAAGGCACTGTCTGCAAATGCAAAAATTATATACCAACAACCAAGACAGCACTTGAAAAATATAAAAATTAAAAGGTTGACAGCAATACAAAACAAAGTTATGGATTCCAACATACAATAATTAATATAAAATATGTAAATAATATAGAATAAATGTGTCAACTAGTATAAAACTGCAAGCATGAGAAGGAATTCTGATATAAAACCAAATTATGACTGAGAATAAATTCCCAACTGTAGAAAAAAAATCGATTATTAAAACATAGCATAATTTTGTTTGATCTTATTTGAAGCTCTGATGCCGCACACCCTTTTAAATTACGTTTACACCCATGCCAAGGTGTGTGCGTATGTGTGTGTGAGTTTAATTATTTGTTTTGGATGGGGCGCCTCCAAGCAGCTGATGCCCTGGGGTCTCGTAGGACCATAATTCCTCCTTGGGGCCACTGTATCTAAAGGCGGTTAGTCTTTACTCCTCACAGAAGTTAATGCTTGCTTCAGTCGAAGAACATTTTCCCAAGATGAGTTACACATCTCGGGACATGAAACGATAGTAATACCTGTGAAAAATGTGATAGAATGGAGAGGGTGAGCTAAGGGAAAGACAGACTGTAAAATAGTTGCCCAGATGCTAGAATGGCCAGTGGTTACAGTAAAATAGTTTTATTGTATTGGGACTTTGAGAGAAACACTTACACCTGCTGGCGGTGATTAGATGCTCTGCTTAGGGATAGAGGTTCAGTAATGTCAACCCTTCCTTTTCTTTTAGTCTCAATACTTTTTTTTCTACAGGCCATTCACACTTCTTGCTTTTACAAGGCAAAATAAGTGCAAAAAAATGCAATAAACTGCAATAAATAGTTTATCCAATAAATTGCAATTCTGTTGCACCTTAAACTTTAGTTACCCATTTAGATTCTGTATGTGTGAAGTAACAGGAAAGAGCTAAATAGCTCCAACGTTTCAATCAATACACACATTCAAATCATTTACTTGTCTAATTGTGATGCTGTAATGGCTACGTGGCAACTCATAATTTGTTGCATACTGTCGCAAATCAACACACAAATCATATCAAAATGATTGTCCTTCCTGTTATCTAAAGCATTGGCCGCTCTTGTGAGAGGAATGGGGCCATTACGAGGCACCCCTAGGAGTTTCTTGTTCCCATCATCTCTTCACTATTGAACTGAACCCTGAAATACATGCACGGCGCCACATGCATCACCTGAAACAAAGAGCTGTGCAGCATTCTAAGCCCCGACAACCTGAAAGCTTGTTAGATACTTAGCAGGAGTGTGTTTTCTTCTCCGCCCCCCTGCCGTTCCACATGCGGAGACAAGTATGAGTCAACTTCAACAAAAGGAGGCTAAAATGTTCTGTACCTGTTGGATTCCTGTTGTTTTCAGGTCTGACAGAACGCTGAAAGCTTTACTACGAGAACTTGCTCACAAACTCCAGCACCCGTAGAGATGCTGAGGCAAATTTTAACTTGGGGAAAAAGCTTTTTGAAACTTGAAAAAAAATCTACATTGGGAGTTTTATTTTTTTTTATTTAATGCGAGACACTCGACAATCTAAGTCTGTTGAAACTACAGAAACTAGAAATGCGAAAATATAATATGAAAGTAATGATAGCAGTTCAAAAGAATACAGTATTCCTCAAAGCTTTCAGCGGTACCTGTTTAACTCCCATCTCTTCAAAATCAGATTCGATTAAATGGAGGTGTTAACCCTCTCTCAGACAAACAAATTAATCGTCACCACGACGACAAAGCCTGGTGACATTTAGCGAGCCGCCATCAAACTTAACAATCAATCCAGGTTTTAACTTTTCCCTGACTCAATTAAACCCACTGAGCCTCAATTAAATTTCCTCAGCTTCACACAAACAATCCCTCTGAGGGGATGGATTGAGTATCTGGGTCGTATTTATTGTGAGAGGCCTGCTGAAAAGCATTTTCTACCTCTTTCTTGGGGTTTTTGGGTTTGTACTTTAAAGGGCAGAATGGGAAGAAATAATCTCTAAAGTAACGAAATGAAACATTTTTTACATTCCATGTTTAACCAGTTGCAATAAAACTCAGACCGGGTAGACCACATAGTCAGTGTGATGAGAAAGAAAGCAAAGCTGTGAGTTCAGTCCATTCAACGCTATGCTAAATTAAAATTCGTCATTTAATCTCATTTGTTTCCAAAATAAATGTATGGCTTTTTTCTTCAGAACAATAAAATAGTTAATGCCAACCGTCACAAGTTCATATGAATAACATTTATTTTTAATGCAGAATTTTAATTGTACTTAAATATTTATCATTTATTCATAATTACACAAATACAAATGTAACACAATTTTTTAGATTTAACACAACAATGTTTACAAATAATAATAATAAAAAAAGGATACACAACATGTTGGACGTGGAAATGAGTGGCAGCTATCAACATCATATACCGTACAACAACAAACATACAGCAACTGTACTGTACTTCTTTCTTTTACAACCCCATTTTTGTTTGGATCACATAACATATAAAGTCTATCCTGATAAAGGGATTGTGATTAAGAGGAAAAATAAACTGCTAAAAGGGATAGATATTAAAGTGATAGATACCCCAAAATGAAATTACTTTGATGCTGCCTCTCAAGTCAATGGTCACCAAGCTGTTTAGTTACAGTACCAACATTCTTCTAAAAGTCTTCATCTTCCGCAAAAGAAAGTAAGTCAGGTTTTGAATAACATAGCGTGAATAAACAACAGCAGAATTGTCATTTACAGGTAAACAATCCCTTTAAGTTACACAGTGAAGATCCTCCAGCTATTCCACAGAAGAGGCATATCAGTCAGTGAGGGTGGACAGGCTCATAAATCAGGTATTTATTCAGTATTTACCTCATTGCAACCACAGTGAGGTGTCCTTGCACTTTTTCCCAGTGTCATCCCACGCCTCCCACTGTACTAAAAAACCCAGCGGCAGCATCAATGCGGCATATATCAGACCTTTTAACAGAAGAGTCTGGCCTTATTGCTGCAGTTCTATTGATATTTCTGCATTTTCCAATCTGCACAATCTTACATACGGGAGGAGAAGTTGGGTTGAATATCACGATTAAACCCCCTGGCTTTAAACATCTATCCCAGTGATTAAAGGATTGAGCCTAATTTGTGCCACTTGTCTCAGTTGATCACATTTGATACGTTTCAGCAGCGAGTTCTGATGGCTGCAGAGATTTATGCCAGGCATATGGTTGGCTGTCAGGGTGCACGGGCCAAGTTGTTCACGGACACAACATGGTACCTGGACGTATCTCTCTGAGGACGGGAGACATTTAGATCTCCCTCCAATACCTATCTCTCTCTAACTCTAATCTCACAGCGACCTCCGTTTCTCTCCATCTGTGTTTGTGACTCCGAGACAGCTTGCGACCAGCTTTTGGGAGGTGTGTATGTGTGTTTATGTGAGCGTGTGTGTGCGTGTGACATGTTGTTTTCTCCTCAAAGCTATGATAAATGTTCCACTCTGTCCTCTCACCATGGAGCAGATGTACCTCTGGGGAGATCACACACACATACACACAGTCTGGCTCAGTCAGCCAGCTAAACTCTTGGCTTGGCTGCTTGGCTATGGTATCTTGTCTCACCCCTCTGTTGACATGGCAGCCTCAGCGGTGTCAAAAGCCCAAAGCTGTGCCCAGCTAGATGAGCTATTCAAGTGAAGAAACATTCGAAGCACCCAAACGCGCACTCATAGTATCTATTAAACTCCTTCCAATACTCGAGACAGACTTAATCAAGAAAAAGTTCCTCCTTCACATCGAAATTTCCTGAGACTGCGTGTGCGTAAAAAGCAGTAAAGATTCAAGTAAAGAGCAAGCCGCAAATCAGAAGGTGACGTTCATGAAAAGGATCATCTAAAAAGTCCTTGGGTGTTGTACCAGTTGTCAGGATGGCTGTACTCTAAAGCAAATGCACGTGAATGAGGAGATGCGAGTGAGAGGGAAAACAGAGGGAGGGGAGGAGAGCAAATGAGATCGTTAAACGCATCGAGGGAGCAATAGATCTCAGTGCATTTTAGCCGAGAAACCAGAACGGCACAAACAAGCTCTGCACCACAGCGATAAGAGAAACGGCACCAAGTGCAGCAAAGAACTGCAAAAAGGACAACGCTGCATCTCTGTGGCCAGTCAATGGTGGGAAAACAAAGATGGATGAGACTAAACATGCACATTAGGACCTTGTGGATGCATATGAAATCTTACTATTCTGAAAATAAACTACATTTGTGCATTAAGAGTATTCGGTACAATAGCGTTTTATTGGTAATGGTCATATTTGTCAGTCGCAATCCATCAAAAAACTATGCGAGACATGAAGTGACGTTAACAGGATTTCTCCCAGGACTAGCAGCCAAGTTGGTCTGGCTAAATGTCTCCCCGTGGCGGTAAATTGCTGTGTAGACAAGACTAAATCCCCTCAGCCTGTCCACTACACTCAGGGGACCTGGACTAAAACTAGCCTCTGGACTGGCCTGTACAGCTGGTTTATCTTCAAAGGCTGCTCTATAAAATACTATTTATGGCCAAGCATGCTAATTCCAGCCCAATGTTTATCATCTGTTTGTTTGTATAAAAAAGAAAGCTTTGAATAAATTACACTACCACACGCATTCATATGGTAGGTTCTGCTTATAGTCGAGATGCTCTGAAAAGAACAGACTTCATGTAGAACATGTAAATTGATTTTACAGGTATAGCTTGAAGATATTGTATTTGTCATAAAAGAAATATTAGAATCTGCAGTATATAACAACTTAACAATCATGACAGGGATCATGCAACTATTCCAGAATAATTTCAAAGGCGGCCAATATTTGCAGAACCAACACATGTTTTGAAAGGGACTGTATATTTGTTGTCCTACCAGGTGCTCTGTAGAAGCCATTCTCCTCCCTATAGGGCAACAGATAGACTTCCCCCTCCTTCCAGATGAGAGATTGCTCTTGCCCTCTGGTGAACACACCCTTCCAGCCATCTGGATCTGAACAAAGAGCACACACTGAGATCATATGTACTTCCACTGTGCTTTTATTATTTAATACAAAGAATACAAACTGATTTAGCATGGTTGGTCTCTCTTTTGCATTTAACTCATAATGTTTGCCAGCAGTATAATGGTCATAATCAAAGAGTAACTTGTGCTTCAGTATAAGCAAGAACATCCAACCATCTCTACAAAAATCACATGATCAATGTGTAAAATCTGAAATAGCTCTAATTAATTTGGCACCACAGATTTTCCTTTTATTTAAAACATTAAAAGGTACAAAACTTTAAATGGGATTTTGAACTTGAAAAGTAGTACTAAAAGTGCTGATAAAGCAAGTGAAGAAAAAGTGTGTGATTGGAGTTGGAGGCGGGAATTGTGAACACTTATATTCAGAATGTAAATCATGTTAAAACAGCATAAATGTTTGATGAATCACCTTCTAGAAAGTCTGAAGTAATATTAATTGCCATGTACTGATTGGAGGATGAACAGGCGAGGGAGTGTCCAAAGCAAAAGCATTTTATACAGCCATCTGGGTTTTCCAGTTGGAGGTTAAAAGAGCCTGATTTACACCTATAATATATATAAAAGACACATAAAGCAGACATATAGTACAATGGTATAGTGCTCAAGTTCCCTTTTTTTATACACTTTTATGTAGAGACCTGGAAAATCCAGTGCTTATTTCTTGAACTTGCTGTGTGCAGACTAGAGTGCAAATGAGCATTTTTCCACTGATATAGTATTATTATTACTGGAGGTATCTCTGTGTGTATGTGTGTATGATGTGACCTAATAGGAAGCTTATTAAAGGAATAAAATCATACAGGTTTGGGCCAACTGGAGGGTGAGTAAATGACAGAATTGCAAATTTTTTGGAGGAACTGTCTCTTTAAGTAACAAAGTAAATACATAAGTAATTAGCGAAGGTATTAGTGGATGAGAAGCAGAAGTTCACCTGTTGCAGGACTGACCCTCCACATTATTCTTGCAATGGCAGCGACCGTCTTCGGCTGAACACACTCCTAAACTGCCCCTGTTATCACACTCACACAACCTGTTTTAACAGACACACACACACACACACACACAGATGAGAGGAGCCACAACTGATATGCCTGTAGTGTGTGGGTCAGTTGGTTGACTGCCTCAGGTCAGAGCGTCTCTCTCGGGTGCAAACGTTTATTTATTTTTTTATTTTTTTATTTATTTTTATCTCACAATGATCTGCTACCTGGCCTGAAACCATGGTTTTACCTGGCTTGCCATTGCCCATAATTCTCCAATCTGACAAGTAACCTCCCTCCTCTCGTTTCTCTCTCATTTTATCTTATTCTTTCACGTTTCGCTCCAGTGAACCAAGTAATTTGCACCCAAAAACAGTGACCCACATGGGCCACATGAAAGTGTAGTGGTGTGTAAAATTTTAGTTTGACGTTTGTCTTTCTCCTGTGTTTTCTTCTGCATTACGCCATTATTTGCGCCATTGACTAAGAAACATGCAAAGTGTAAATCTTCTCAGGTGGATATAATCTGAACCCACCTCAATGCTGAAATAATTTTTTTCTTCTTTCTTTTAAAATAATTAATAGGTAACAGCACATCTGTAACAGACATTAAAAAATTAAAAAAGCAAATCATTAATGTATTAATGTTATTTGAGCAAGTGCTGGGTTTAAAACATAATAATCCTACAAAACATTTGTTTAAGTATTTACAAATAAGAAATTTCATACTCAAATCACAAAATAATTGCCTTGCTATGCCGTCATTGTGTATTTTGGAAAGGGAAATGCCAAGAAATTGTTTTAGTTAAGGTTTAATTTCATTATTATACAATATGCTGGTGTCACATTCAAACTATAAAATGGAAGCCTGGAGTTTGGGTCTAAAGGAGGATATTTAGATGGATATCCCTGACACTTGCTTAAGATGCAGTGAGTTAAAAAAGTTATGACATAACACTGTATATAGAAATGTGAAAATCCAAGAAATTTTGGAAAGGTGCGAAAAGGAAGACATTCAACATTGCACTGTCACCTTTACTTTTTTATTTCAGCTATATTGTAAGCAGAATATATATATATATATTTCTAAACAAATGAACTTTTTAAGCAAAATGGCTTTAAAATATCAAATATACACATGAAAAGTTTTGTGCACCAAATATAGGACACTGGTCGAAGGAAATGGTAGGACATACATCAATGGAAAATATGGCACATATTAAAAATTAAATCTAAAATTTTTGATGAGGTGATTCTGTGTATTAATGTAGAACCCTGAGAAGTATTTTTTTTCTTTGATTTTGGTTTTTGTTCCTGTTCTCTTTGTTAAATGGAAATGTATTTGCACAAATGTGAAGTTAAAATTTAATTAAAAATTAATTAAAAGATATTTAGAATTAAGTCAGTTAAGCTATGCATGTAAACGAATGTTATAAAAAAATGCCTGTTTTCTCATACTTATACAAGACACATTATGGCATTAAAATGTTTTTCTACATTTTTATTTTGATGTACTGTAGTGCAAAATTATTAAGACAGAATCTTTGCTCTTGTAGAAACCATGTTTTCCTGTGTCTTCTGGTTCTCCCTCTCATCAAAGCTGTTCTTCATTGTTAACTCTTTCAATATGCAGTAGTCTGCAATAGTTGTACTAGATATACAGTAGTATAGATATCCTTTAAAAGGTCTTAAAAAGGACTTCATATATAATATAAGATAAGATATAATATAAGATAAGACATATAATTGTTTTATTTATGGTGTAATTGGATTAATTTGAACTGAATTGGTTTCAACAGTGCTAGTCAGATATATATAGTAATTCTGCATCCAAGAATCAAATGTTTTTTGTCTAAGACAAATTCCTGGTATGGATGCTCACTCGCTCTCATTACCTGCATCCGCCAGGGCCAAGAGAATGGAAACCAGACTCGCAAATGTCACACTTCACACCAGACACACCTGGCCAGCACATACACACTCCCTCTGCATCACACTGCAATCTCACAGAGCCTGGAGGGAGACAGAGAGAGAGCAAGAAGGGGTTTTTAATGAGTACATGGTTAGTTTCAGCTGCATTAAAGAATCATTTCCTTATCAAAAAATTCAGCCAATAAAGGTTAATAAATGCTAATTTTAAAATATCTTATTCACACATTTTGCCACCTAAAGCAAAATCAGATAATTCAGATACAAGACGAACACAATTAGCGTGTATTAAACAGCAACAAATAATTTTAAAAGTGCACTTTTTTTCCCTGGCATTGTGGGAATTTACATCCATTAATAATGCAATATCCAAATGCAAATTAATATTTAAATATAACACCAACAGGCAGCATATTTAATATATTTTAAAGAAACTTTTTGAATCACCTGCAGTCTTGCACTTTGTTAATACTGTATCAACTATAATAAAAAGAAAATCCATGTTTGAATTTAAGTGTGTGGGAGACTTTTCTTCGCCGTTGTCACTTCAGAAGTGTACGGAAGAGCAAGCAATAATAAAAAAATCTTGGGATTAAACTCATTAAATTAAGAGAAAAAGTAGTTAAAGCCCTCCCTATTTACATTTAAATCAATGTACAGTAACTATTGTATCCTAATAATGTACAACAATACGGGTGCATCTAATTAGCTAACTTATTGCGAAGATGTACTTTTTAAAAAAAAATAATAGAATGACTATTTTCACTTAGTGTATAGCACATATCTAAAATGCTGCTGTGGTCAGTTAGTGTAAATATTCACTATTTTCATCTTAAATAGCTTCTATTAACACCTGTAGTAACACTACACCTTCCTAATTAATATATTATTAAGCGTTTTCCACTTTTCCAATGTGATACAGTATGTGATAATGAAGAAAAATAAGTTCTCGAACCCGGTCGACCATTTCATAAGCTTCTCCCAATGCTTGTCCAATGAGATCAAAAGAACATGACTCAAGTGTGTTTGTCTTGACTTTTTTAAATCATATTTTAACCAGTTTTTACTCTTACTTTAATGAGTTTAATCTTGACAGTTTTTTTTTTCTAAAAATGTAACAACTTTAATCTTGAGATAATTTTTTTTTTTATTTCTTGGCCCTAATTCCCTTTTGTGGAGGTGTGTATTTGTACACACACGTTAATTTGCACAAGCGCATGAGATTAAAGAGCCATTACATGAGTTGATAGAAGATAAAAAGTGTGAATGAAAGTGAGAGATGCACAATATGTTTGTTGAGTATGTCTGTATAACTTACCTACTGCATTACAGTTACAGTTTTGGCATGTCTGCTGCGGTAAGGATCTAAAGAAGTTCTCACTGCATCTCTCACAGTGAGGGCCAGCTGTGTTTTCCCTGCAGCCGACACAGCGCCCCCCACTTCCTGTGCTGCGGTACTGTTCTGCATCGAACACACATTCATCAGCAAGACCACTGCAGCTACACCCTGAGTGAGAAATGAAAGATGTGGAGGAATGTAGAAGGATGAAACAGAGGGAAAACAGGCAAAAAAAGAAGAACAACAACAGATAAACTGATTAGAAATAGCAGTTGATGTTCTTCTATAACTTTCAGTCAAATTCACAGCAGCATGTTCTGTTTCATTAGGCTTTAGATCACACACACTACCTAAAAAGCTCCCGTCACAGGCCCCTTCTTCTTAACATATCATTGAACCAGAACACACAAAGTCAGCTTTTTATGCACCCCGCTACCTAGGGGGGCATTATGAGACATTATTCGTTTTATTACAGCTCCGTCAGTCTATTGACTCTGCAATAACCATCACATTATCACTTTCTAATGGGACACAGTTTCTCGAGCTGCCACTGAAAAAAAAAGTAATGCATGCTATTGCAATAAAGAAAATGTGCAGAGCTAAAGGAGAAATGCTTTTTTAAAGGAATTAAATCTCAATTCTCAATACTTTCCTAATGAGTAAGTAAACACATTTTTCAAAAATATCTCTAAAACAAAGTACTCCACATTGTTTTTAAGTAACTAATACCTTAATTTAGGAAACATGCATTCAATTAATTAAACATGATGGTAAAAATGGCAATGCTGTTCTTTCTATTCAAATAATCTTTAAAAAAAGTTTCATGGTTTCCACAAAAATATTAAATAAGCAGAAAACACAACTGTGACAAGTATTTATTGAGTATCAAAGAAGCATATTAAAACATCCAGAACATTTGAAATGCATATTAGTGTGAAACTACTGTGTTCAAAGATAGCAAAACAGACTGGAGAAATGGTAACAAAATTAAATGCAACTGGTAGAATTTTTTAATTATGGCTGCATGGTTTCACATAATTGTATCACATATTTTCGTAAATGTGCACATTTATAAAATATTTCAATATTTCAATAAATCAATATTTCTAGGAGGTCTTAATTACTCTTCTAATTTTTATTAATGCAATGTAGAGCACTGCAATTTTACAAAGAATTTTTGCGGCATACATACAAAAAATATGGTAATAAACAGCAACAATATTAGAACATTGTTGAGAAGCAAAATAAGGATTGTGTGATGTTTGCAAGCTAGATTTTCCTATTTTCTCACACGCTTTCAGATTAGAGGGTAAAAAAGATGTCCTTGTCCATCTGTCTGAATCATTACAAGAGAGGCATATGGTGGAAGCTTTTAGAGTCTGCCATGCAAATGATAAACTTGGCAAAGTCTATGACGAAAAACTTTGCGATGCAGCCATGCACAGAACGCATTGTTGTTGACTCCACCTCTTTACCAGCAGATAGTGCTGCTCTTGCAACCAGAAACTTGTTTATTCATTAAATCCACTTTGATGAGAAGGAACAACAATTACCACGAGAAACCCATCTGTTGACCACCGAGTTAATTAAAGAAACGTGGAGCTTAGTGGAATACAGAATGAAAATAATTAACATGCCTTTTTTCGCCTTATGGGTTTGTCAGAATAGCCAATTACAGCATCCCCCTAAAGTATTTACCAGAGACGCATGACAGCACACACACACACACACACACACACACACGCACACACATTACATGAACAAAACTTTCTTAGTTATTGTGCTGAAAAGCTAAATGGTGTGTTGTTTGATTGAATTACTGACTGCTGTGAGCATCTTCATGTAAGACTGTGCTGTAAATACAGTGAGAGGAAAAAAACGACATCATCTTTCCAAGATATTGCTAAGATATTGCAAAAGATGACGATACTGCTAATAGGGCTGGGTGATATAAATTGAACAATATATTATGCGCATCTCATCAGTAACTTATCTCATCAGTTCTCTGATTACTGGTAAATCTCATTCAGCTGTTTTCAAATTCACTTTTTAAACAACTTCATTTGAAAGTGAATTTGAGAAAGTAGAACTGCAGTCTCCAACAGAATTTCATGTTTAATGAAGTTTAAAGCATTAAATATATAATGCGGATGTCATTAAAGTTAAATTCACTGTTTTTTAAATTTCTCAGATACTCCAAACACAATGCACAGATGGGCAACTCAGCTTAAACGTCAGTTTCTTCTGATTTGCTGTTCAAAACACAGAAAACAGATTTAGGATCATTTATTTTTAACTAGCAAAATGAAAAACACAGTTAAATTAATCATGTAATGTAAAATTTACTTGGTGCCCAATACATTTTCTCAACTCTTTTTCTTGATTATAATCTAAATGGGATGGGTTGTGTGACGTTCTGCCCCGTCTGTCCTGTCTCCCCCGTGTCGTTGTGTATTTTGGTTTAGTCCTGTCTGTTTTGGTTTTGCCCAATTTTGTTCAATCGTCTCACCTGTTTTGTACGCCTGCCCGCACTTTAGCATTTGATTTGTCTGTCCTTATAAACCGCTGTTTTTCTGTTTGAATTCATGTCTCGTTGTAACGTCATGTTTGTGTGTTACCCTGTGTGTTAATCCTTTGCTGTCTCGCCAGCCTTTTTTGTTTTGCTGTTTTTTTGTTATAATTAAATACCCTTTGTTTTTGAACCTTTCGTGTCCTCCGCTCTTTCTGCTGCACGCACCAGCGCACAACGTGACACAAACACTACAATAAAATCTATCTATCGTGAGTATGATTTCACCCAGTGAAGTTTTAGGCTCATGATCAGGGGAAGGGATTGGGATAAGTCTGTTTTTTTTGGAGAATGATGTTGATCCAGAATCATAGATGTTTGTCCAGGATTATGTCTTGACAAAATCATGGTGACATTTAATTCTTGTTTTGAGGCGTTTTTGTCATTTATTTGAATGTCAATTTATTTTAATAAGAGAGAGTGCACAAATCCCTTGCTTTCTATAAAACTTACAGACACAATCAAATGACCAGAGATTGGTTAATAAGCACTCATTTTGTCAGTAACAACAATCTAATAATGTATATTTGGCGCCAGCTGCTGGACACTCAGCGATCATCAACATCCTTCAAACAGTGTCAGAAACAGAGAAAACAGAGAGAAACATTACAGTTACTCACAGTGTTCCTCTGACTAGGATTTTATATGCTTTGGAAATAAGTTATACAAATAAAATATTGTATAGTAACCTTTTTTAGTTAGACTTCTAGGAATAGTTGACCCAACAATGAAAACGCTGACCCTCGAGTAGCTCCACAACTTCTTTGTTCTCAGGCTGTTTTGGGTCAACTATTCTTGTATTACATAATTTACAGCTTTTTTTATTTCTTATTACACGTCGCAGGAATCCCTAGCTGTGCTCAATCTCTACACAGACAGCTCTTTTCTATGATGCTGACTCTACAGGAGGATCAGAAGATCATCATCTGAGATGCTGCTGGAAACACAAACATAACCTTTCAGCTTTACAACAGATCAAGATGCTAGTCATAATAAAGATTTAAAAATCACACAAATTGCATATTTCATTTTTTTTATTAAAACAGCAGCTGCATTATTACAGAATACATGAATAATGAAAAGCTGAATTCACACATTAATAAACACTTTAAAACTGTGTGAATGAGCTGAAACAGAGACTGAAGGAGGCTTGAGATGTTGCACTGATCTGAACAAGATCAGCAGGATTCTGCTTCAGCTTGAACACCGAACACCTGAATCCATGACCAGATGAAGATCAGGATCATCTCTGAACTGATGAAGAGAGTTTGGACTCTGATCTTCTGGACACAGACTGATTCAGTCAATCATATTGATCAGGTCTGAGCTTCATCTGGACACCAGCTTCAGGATCTCTGAGAGAAACAGATTCAGAGTCTCAGAGAAACTCAGCTCAACTCTTTCTGTCTCTAGCTTTGATTCACTCACCTGTTTTCTGAGTCGTGCTGAAAGACATTCGGAAAGCATCTGACGACAGATCCAAACTCAATATTAAATACTACATCATCAATACTGTATTCATCAAAGTGTTTTCTCTTTATTGAGAGAGATTTTACAGCTCTGGACACGGATTACATTAAATATGACTTCATATCAGAAATATATCAGAGTCTGTTAAAGAGATCAAATCATAAACAATATTTTTACTAATGATGTTAGTCTTATTATTTATAATTTAGTAAATTATAATTTATTGACTTTCTGATCAATTAAACACGTCTCACCTGAGTTTCTTTTTCTTCCACACGACACAGATGAAGATGATGATAAGAAGTGAAACAACAACAAATACAGACAAAACCCACAGCCGCTGATCTAAGAGATGAAGACATGCTCTGATCAATAATAATGATGTTAGAAACCAAAACCACTGCTGTTCAACAAAACATCATCAGACATGTATTTTACTAGAATTATTGATAACATAAAACCAGGAATAAACACAAGAAAAACTGATTTAACTCATTTGTTAAAGTCTAGTGTTGTACCTGAGAGCTGGAGAATCACTTCATTCAGATCATCTTTAAACACAGTGATGATAAATATGAGTGAATATGAGAGAAGAGTGTTTTATTAGTGAATAATCAGAGGTTTATCAGCTGAAACTCACCTGAGTTTGGAGTCACTGCAGTTTGATTCCTGGCTGAAAAACACATTCACAATCATCATGATTCACTTGAAGATTCACACAAGATTCAGTTTGATCTCAATCAGGACACACTCATGTGTTTCACTGTTTCTCTCACCTCTGAATGAGCTCACACGACTGAAATGAGTCTGAAATAAAGGAAAGAAGCATCAGAGCAGCGTTTCTGTCGACGGAAAGTACCTGCTCATTACTGTCCCTGTCCCAGAACGCTGCTGGTAAGATTTACATCCAGTTCAAAACACAACAGTGTAGAAAACAGACTCTTCATTTAAAAGAGCAGGCGTGTTAGAATTATGACACATTTCCTGAGAAGTTCACATTACTTCCAGCTCTTACAGGCCTCATGGTGTTCATTGTTTGATATGAGTAATGGTAAACTTGATTCAGTAAGAACTCAAGAAGACTGCATGATCTGCAAATAATGTCCCACCAGAACGTGTAGTGATTTTTTTGACAAATATCTCAAGGCTGCTGGAGTGTATTCTTTTCATTTATTCTATGGTTTACCAAGCATATATACAAATCAAAATACATTTTTCTCTAGTTTACTTCATGTTCTTGGTGCTCTGTCATTCTTTTCTTCTCTTTCTTTTTTTGCTTACAGATAACCAGAACATTTATAAAAAAAGACAAACAAAAATTTACCAAATTATGAATCAAAAATCAAAAGCAGTGTTTGACCGTCTATGATACCGTACTGCCTCCAGCCAACATGCACTAGTTTTTCTTTTTTTATTAAATGATACACCAATTTGGTTGATAAATTATATCTCAGCCTAGCAGAACACAAATACTGATCAATGAAAGTGCAAAAAAAAGAACAGTGGTCACATGACCCACAAGAGTGCATTTTTTCCTTTCACTTTCAGAAGATGTGGACGTCATGTGTTTGTTCTGTGATTTAAAATCCGTGTCACCTTCACTGGTAAGAAAAGAAATACTTTACATACAAAAACTTTACATCATATATGATCAAACATACATTTAGGAAATTACAAAACAAACCCTTCATGTTGCCTACACTGTTATTATACAAGTATATTATATTTATAAGGAAATGAGTTAGAATTATCTAAATGTATGTGTTTTGTAATGCAGCACGCTCTGGTCCTGATAGATCCTTGCTCTTTCTCATCTACAGTGAAGATCACACACTCTCTGTTTACAATGACAGAGAATAACACTTCATAAATGACTAAGAGTTAACCACAACCTACTCTTGTCCTGTTCATGTTCAATTGTCGTTCTTTTTACAGGGCCCTCATATATCGTCAACCTTTTACCTCCAGCAACATACGATGAGTAATGCTTTCCCTCAGCATAGTTTGTTCAAGACAGATCCTTTCATGAAAGATTTGATGATGAAATGCACCAACTGTGTGAAACCAGAAGCAACTTACAGAGATAAAAACAAAGAAAACTGCCCAACATTCTCCAACAAATATACTTTTAATATGTACTTACCCTTAGAAATATGCTCTAGAGTTTTGTAATTGTGTAATGTGCTGAACTGCAGGCATTGTTTGACTGATTACGTAATCTGGACTATTCTCTTTAATACTTTTTCTTCATCTTTTAATGCTCTGAGGTTCCTTCACAAACAAACACAAACGCACTTCATGATGCTAATCAGAAAGAATAAAATATATTTTCCTTCTCTTTGTCTTTTAATATAAGTGTAGTCCAACAATATCTTCTGAAACATGAATATGATAAACAAGTTCGATCAGAAGTAGTTAGTGACAGACTAGAGTTTATGAGTGATTTTTAGCTGAGATTACTGATGGATCCTCATCACCAGGTTACGGTCAGTATATTGTACAGCACTTCAGAGCATGTTGAGATGTCAGTCCTCTTTCCTCATCAATCCTTTTTCGCTGTGTGTCTATTTTAGGACGTGTTCTTGCTGTAGTAAAGTGTATTCCTGTGGCGTCATATACAGCTTCATGTCAGAGCAGGCTCACGGGGGTGATCCCGAGGAAGCCTGTGTTTCTGGGAAATCCTCACTCCTCTGTACATCTGAGCGGGTTGATCTCACAGAGAGACTTGTTTAGGTGTAATTGCTAGATTATATAACACAGTGCTTCTGTGTCTGAATGACATCATCTGACATTAAACATGTATGTGTCAATAATAATATAAACTATCAAATCTCTTTGATATGTAACAGTTTTTTTGGTTTTATTACTTTCACTCGACATTTTTTTCTGTCTCTATTGAGTATAAATGTAATTTAGTTTATATCATATTGTTATATATTATTTAATAGTTTTATGTGTTAAGATGTGATTTTCAAGATTTGTTCAGAAAGTGTACTGTCGCTTTAAGAGTATATACTTGTTCGTGCGCAAGCATCGCTCGCTCAGTTCACTTCCTTCAAGGTTTTCTCGTGGTTAATCGAGACATTAAACAACAGTGTTCACAGAATTCATGTTTTCAATGTATTTCTCATTAATGCAGAAAATAAAGACGGTGTCACGCAGAGAAAGGTCTGAAGATCTTTATTGGGCGACATCAACACAACACAGAGCGGGATCCCTTTACTTTGGACCCGTTACAAATATAACAATAATGCACTGCTTTTATGCTCCTACGCCTTCCACAGACTAAAAAAATACATGTAAGTTTGACTGCTATTAGATTAAAATATAAAAATATTGTCAGTTTTAAATGTTATGAGGGATTAATGACAGAACGTATTTAACACAATTATCACATTTAATTTAATTTTCTGATTATTATACCAAATCTATAACTCTTATCGTCCTCTCACTGCGTCTAACAGTGTCCACAGACTATAGATAAAATAGATAAAAATATTTTTAATAATAAAATTTTTTATATTTTATCAAAAGCAAAAACTTGATGTGCTCATGCAAAGTTACAGCAAATATGAGCACATATTTAAGTATAATAAAAAATTATTCATGTAATGTGTGACGTTTATTGACTTTTTCACAATCTAGATACAGTATATGTCCCTGTTGAAGGTAAGTAAGATGATTTGAAGCTAATATTAATATTATTTATTAATATTATTATAAGCTTATATTATTTTTTAATTATATAGTATATGCTGATTTAAACATGTCTTTGGCAAGTGAATTTGTGTAAGTGTATTGGTGTTATCTGAAATTGAAAAACCTGTTAATTGGGAGGTTTACATACTTTCGACCTACAGTAGTAGTGTTTACTATTATGTAATACATTTGGAAGCTTACACCCTGTCAAGGGCTTGGAAACACCCATCTTCAAAACCTGAAACATTTATTTCCCTCTATAAAAGTTGGATTCAAGTAATTGAATCATATGAAATTTTTGTATGCCTTCATGTACATTTAAAGAACTCTGGATAAACTTTTATCTAAAACTCTTCCACATTTTATTAAAAAAAGAAATCTTGGTGTAATGTAGGCTACAAAAAATGTACGTTTCAAATATGAACAAACTACTTATAGATTTTAAAAGATTTGAGAGTGAGTGATGGCAATTTTCTTTTTAAGTTAACCTAGATCCTTCACCTAAAGAACTTCAGGCTATTTTACACCACACCTACAATTTCAGAGCAACACTGACAGCTGACACTTCTACAGTCACTTCTAAAACATTCTAAGACCTGACAAACGGCAATTCAAGATATTCAACAGGCAAAAACAAACACAGACCAACACCAACAGACGGAAAAAGGGGTAAAACACTGATTAAGTCAACGAACATGTCAGTTGTATTTGGAGTGTATGAACTGGCCTTTAGCTTCCTTGAAGGTGAAGTGTATCCTTTTCTTTTTTGCTGAAAATATTTTATCCTCTTATGCACTTTATGCATACCTGAGCCCATGCCCCATGCATAAAAAAATGAGTATTTTGAGCTTAAAGAGAAAATGTAAACACTGTGTGGCTCTGTCATGCTATTAAAACATTGCTTTGTTTGAGCATCCACTATCTCGCAATCGAGCCAATGGCAGATTGGGGAACTGCTGATGAAATCTTTTTGAAAATAATCTTTGTTTTTAAATCCTGTCAAAATCCAGCTTTACAGAACTTAAACCCCACACTGAAAGAGTTACAACGACACTCAAACTGTGTTTGTTCTTGATACATAAACAAATTTTCAATTAACTATTAGTGTGCTGACTGCTTTAAAGAATGGCTGAAAATAGGACTTGCGCACTTAAAGCTGCGTCAACGAGACGCTATAGGAACGCTGTCACGCTGAGGGCATTCCCATAGCGTTATGGGAATGCCCTCAGCGTGACAGCGTTCCCATAGCGTCTCGTTGACGCAGCGTCTCGTTCCTTCAAGAAACTAGGGTTATATACATAACCTAGAGACGTTCCTGCTGCGCTACCCGAAAGGTGCACACTGCGCAGTTGCGTCTTCTTCATAAAAGCACAGAGAGATGGCGATCGGCGGTGCTACTGTGCTCTGAACCTGCTCGTAAAAAAGAAAGGAGGAAAGAGCCACGTGTGGAAGTATTTTGTTTTTGAGGCTGATGACAAGCGCAACATCATTGATCACCAAAAACCCA